>PVKM010002031.1:0-69346 GCA_004027735.1 Carollia perspicillata | reverse complement strand
CCTTCCTCCCTTCCTCCCTTCCTCCCTCCCTGTTTTGTTCAGTATAGGTCCATTTCATTCAGTATAGTTGGGGTGAAACCTTTAATTCAGAAGTTCTCAAACTTTTTGGTCTCAGGCAACCTTTGCATTCTGAAAATTTGTTGATGGCTCCAATTTGTTGAGAGAAATTTAAAACACAAGAATAACAAAGGCACATGTTCTACAAGCCATCACCCCAGTGATTCCATTGCTCATTATGTAGCCTGTGGAAAACTCCACCCTACACTCTTAAGAAAATGAGAGTGAAAAGGTAAACAATGCCTTACTCTTATTATGAAAACAATGTTGACCTCCATCAAGGTCTTGGAAAGCCCCCAGAGCTTTGTGGACCACACTTTGGGAACCACTGCTTAATTCATTCTTTGCTTCCCAGTTTAAATCGCTTTAATGCCTAGCAATGAACTCTCAGGATGCAGTCTAGAAACTCCAGCAAGGTGTGTAAGACCCTTCATGATCTGGCCGCTGCTCATCTCTCCAGATTTACCTCATGTGCTGTCTCCAGTCTGAACTCTGCTTCAGCCATATTGAAAGGCCGGCAGGCCTCAGCACTTGCCTTTTGCTCTCCTTTCTCCAGGTCATTGCTCTTGCTTTTTCCTGGGTCTGGCATGCCTGTCCTTAGCCTGGATGTAGCTTTATCTTCAACTTTGCTCAAAAGCTTCCCTGAAAACTAGGTCTATCTTCTGGTTTTCTTGAACTTAGCCTTATTTTAGCATTTATCCTTTTCTTTTGTGACACCTACAACTGTGGAATATTTGCCCGTGGCCTATCTTTGTATGCCAGTGATAGATTAACCTAGGATCAGAGGACCAGAGGAGACATTATGGAAATTGCATGCAAAAGCTTTTGCATATGTCAGTTTTTCTGGAGAGGGGTATATCGCTTTTACCTTTGAAAGGGGTTGAGAATTCAAAAAAGCATCAGAATCATTTTACCATTAATGAATTAGTTTCAGTGTGCAATGAATTATTTTATTTTTTATGAAAAGGAGTGAACTTAGGTATAAGATCAGTTGGTGTCCTAAGTTCCATTTTATTATAGCATATTTATACTTACTATGATTCTGTGAGAATTCTTGAATTTGTAGCGTTCTGTACTGTATGTAATGTAAACTGAGGGTGTGAATCTTTGTAAGTCAGACTTCTATGCAAACAGACTTGGAAGGTGGTTTGAGGCTAATGCTAATAAATCACATTTGTGATAGCCATAAGCTCAGAAAGCTATTTTGTAAGATCACATTTCAGTTGCTGATCAATTATGTAGACAAAAATTTTTTAAAATCCATAAATAGTTTTCACATACTTACTAATAACATGACTTATTAGGTGTTTACTCAGTTAACTAATAAATTATTAATTAATTTATAAATATATTGTCAATTACTTGTTAAGTATGTTAAGTGCTTACTAAATATTTTGTTTGCATCTGGGAAATGTCTTTTTCATTAAATGTGTGAATGTCTTATTTGGTGGCACAACAACATTAAAGGAAAAGTAAACATTTTAAAATTAAAATGGAAAAAATGGGATTAAATTTTTTCCATAATATTCCTTTTTTTTTTCAGATTTCCCATTTGTTAACATTGTTGCCAAATTTGCTATAATATTCTTTTTAATGCTCATTTAAAAAGCATTAGACTTGGATAATTTTACTTCCAAGTTAGATTTATTTTCTTATTTTTATCTCTTCTCTCTACCCAAAATATACACACTGGTACTATTTATGGTAGGACATATTCTGGATTTATTAGAGCATAAAAGTGTTGTCGATCAATGGCTTCTTGCTTTGATTATTGAATATCTTTCCTTCTTTTTCTCTATTTTGAAAGTTCACCTCAACAAAGTCTGTTTTTTATTGAATTTCTAAGTCTAAATGTACATTTCCTCTGGCATTCATTTCATGTTTTGGGTAACTGTAAGATAAGTGATTATTTATACACTGACCTCACGGCCTGTGATTCAGTTTCATAAGGTCAACAGGATTCCTTATGATTTTTGAACAACAAAAATAAGACCATTTTCAAGATTCTCGAAGAGACACGGCAATGATAACCCTATTATATTTGACTTAGTAATATGTTTTAGATTTGCATTTGAATGTGAGGATGTCTGGTGTTTTGAGAATTATAGTAATAATAAAAAATTTCAAATAATAGTTATTATACATGTTCATTATATTCTAGACCTTCATCTGCCGATATGGTAGCCCTTAGCTACATGTAGCTAGTGATCACTTGAAATGTGTGACCAGTGTCACATACTAAAAGAATAATATTTTGGAGATATAAGGTTAAATACCTTCAATCAAATATATTATTAAAATTACTTTTACCTGTTTTTCTTTTACCTTTTAATGACTCTACTGGAATGTTTTAAAGATTCATAAATGAGTTGTATTATATGATTATTATAAAAGTTATGTATTGTTATAATAAATATCAATATACCATAGTTATTATGATTGTCAATATAATAGTAACATAATACAATTTATTGTATAATGTTATCATATACAATTATTTAAGTGGCTACCCACTGAGCTAGGTACCTTACATGCATTTTAATCTTATTTGATTCTTACAGTAATTTTATGTGGCATGTATTTTTAATATTTGCATTTTTCCAAGAAAGGAATTGATAATCAGAGAGATTAAATATCTATCCTAGTGCTCATTCAGTACTCAAACCCAGTTGGTACTCCTAACCAGTAGGTACTAGGTACTTCTAACTTTTTTGATAGTATACCTCATCAATTTTGTTTTGCCACCAGTGACAGCAATGTGATTAAATATGTTTCTTTATTTTTTAAATCTTCATTTCTTACTTTGTGACATAGCAATCTGAAAGTCTCATTTGTTTTTTTATTTGTTTTTAAATGCATGCATTTAATTGATCTGATGGCTGAAATATATACCTCACAGCAATATGTACAAAAAAGGGTATCATTGACTGCACTTACTAAATCATGATGCTCAGGGGTTTTTTAATTTACTCATTAGTTATGCATAGGTTTTTATTGAAATTCAGCTAGTGCAGTTTTATCTCTGCTCACGTCACTAAACTGTTCTTGCAAACGAATTGGATGATGTTACATTTTTATCAAGTAGTTCCTACTAAAATTCTTTGTTTGAAAGAGTTTTTAAATGGGCTTAAAATGATAGAAGACTTTTTTTAGAGGTGACACACAATTTTTATGAAGAAAAAAAGGAAATATTTCCATATTTATCCTTAAAATTCCATGCATTTACACATTTCCATATGTTTATCTTTTAAATCTCTGTGATCTGATTGCTAAAAATAACAGCTTTATTTTAAAGGGATAGATTCATTGTGGTTATATTTTTCCCAAAAATATTCACTAGGTGTAGCATACTACTGTTAACCACTTGTTATCACAAAGAAGTTCAGAAATTTTATAACAGTTGTTCTTTGTTAAAAAGCATGTACCATCCTTAAGTTTGACAATTTTCTTTAGTTCTTTACTTTGTCAAGAGATACCAGAGATAAAAGTTTTTATACTTAGTATGAATCTTATTTAAAATAAAAGTATTGTGAAAATTCTACTTTAAAAAAAATTTTGGTGAAAATTTCTACTTTAAAAAAAATGTTGGTACAAAATGAACTACATTGATGCCACACCTAGACACTATGACCTTTTGGCCTCCCTTGTCTGTGGCATCAGCTTCACTGTGCAGTGAATAAATTTCACATGAGATGCTTTCTCTATAATCTTACTTTGGATATACTTTTCTTTTTAAGTCCTATTTTTAAAATTTACTCCACCATAGATTGCACTTGTATAGGTTTCCCATGAAACATTGTTTTCATCAAATAATTCAAGTATTGTAAGCATACAGATTGTCTGATATATCTTGCCTTCATAAGTATACAAAAACAATTCTTTTTTAAATCATTTTTATTGTTGTTCAAGTACAGTTGTCTCCATTTTTCCCCCACCATCCCATCCCCCACCTCAGCCATCCCCACCTCCCACCCTCAATCCTGCCCGACTTTGGCTTTGTCCATGTGTCCTTTATACATGTACCCTGACAACACTTCCCCCTTTACTCCCTTTATCCTCTTCCACCTCCCCTCTGGCTACGGTCAGTTTGTTCTTAATTTCAGTGTCTCTGGTCATATTTTGCTTGCTTGTTTGTTTTGTTGATTAGGTTCCACTTATAGGTGAGATCATATGGTATTTGTCTTTCAGCACCTGGCTTATTTCACTTAGCATAATGCTCTCCAGATAATTCTTCATGATTTTGTTATTGAGGTATAATTCACGTATGTGGACAGTTAGAAAGTATTTAAAACCAAATAATGAAAATATATCAAAATTTGGGAACATCTTTAAAGCAGTGCCTAAGAAATGTATAGCTTCTAAAACTTATATTAGAAGGGATTGGTCAAAGAACATGTATGAATGACTCATGGACATGGACAATGATGGGGGGATGAACTGTGGAAATTGGGGATGGACTGACTGGAGGAGGGCAAAGGGGGAAAATTGGGACAGCTGTAACAGAATAGACAAGAATAAAAAAGAAAAAAAACTTAGAATGGAGGAAAGGCTTACAAAACAATGATTTAAGTTTCTTGTTAATAAGGTAGAAAAAATAAGCAAATTAACCCCAAAGTAGAAGAAAAGAAATAGTAAGTTAAGAGCAGAAATTGGTGAATTGAGATGCAGACAACAGGAAAATTAACAAAGCCAAAAGTAGGATTTTAAAAAATCAACAAAATTATTAATCTCTTGCAAGGCTGTTCAAGAAAAAAGATAGCAAATGCAATTTACCACCATCAGGAGGAAAAGGGAAATCACTACAGATTCTACAAACCAAGAAAATAAACAGTATGAAAAAATCTATGCCAATAAACTCAACAAAGTTAATGAAATGAATAATTTCTTGAAATACAATTTATCAAAAGTCACATAAAAATTAATTAGAAAATATGAATATGCTTATATCTATAACCAATATTACATTTCTTAACAAAACTTTTCTCACAAAGCAAACTTCAAGTCTAGGTCATTCCATTAGTGAATTCTGTTGAATAATTAAGGAAGAAATAATAATCTTATACAAACTCTTCTTTAGAAAACAGAAAGAGAAAAAATACTTTCTTACTAATTTTATGAGGTCAGAAAAGTTCTTGATAACAAAGCCAGGCAATGAATGGCATTATAGAAAACTACAAATTAATGTCATAAATGTAGACATAAAATCCATTTAAAATGAACAAATCAGATCCAGCAATACATATAAACTAAATATGACCAGCTAGGATTTATCCCAAGAATGAAAAGTTGGTTTAATATTCAAAAATCAAACAGTATAACTTACCATAGTAACAGACAAAAAATTAAATGTCATATGATTGCTTTAATGATGCAGAAAAAGTATTAGACAAAATTCAATGTCCACTTATGATTTTTTAAGAAAACTATCACTAAACTAGGAATAGAAATAAACTTTCTCAACTGATAAAGGGAACTGATTAAAAGCCTACAACTAAAGCAATACTGGTGAAAGATTGAAAACTTTCCCCCTGAGATCAGGAGCAAAGCAAGATTATCTACTCTCATCATCTTTATTTTATTAATTTTTTTTACTTTCCTAATGCTCTACTTACATCCCTGTGACTGTATTTATAACTGGAAGTTTTTACATCTTAATCACTTCCTGTTTTTCATTATTTTTATTCATCATAGTAGTAGAGATTCTAGTTAATGGGTAAGGCAAGAAAAAGAAGTAAAACAAAAATTGGTAAGAAAGAAGTAAACTGTCCCTACTTATAAATAACATGATTGTACAGAAAATTCTAAGGAAGCAACCACAACCTCAACCCCTACAACAAAACACACCAGAATTATTAAGTGCATTTAAGAATATATTGCCCTGGCTGGTGTAGCTCAGTGGATTGAGTGTGGGCCTGTGAACCAAAGGATTGTGGTTTGATTCCCAGACAGGGCATATGCCTGGGTTGCAGGCCAGCTCCCAGCAGGGGATGCACGAAAAGCAACCATACATTGATATTTCTCTCCCTCTCTCCTTCCCTTCCCCTCTAAAGATAAGTAAATAAAATCTTTAAAAAATAATATAATGTACAAGGTCAATATATGAATGATACAATGCCAATATATGAATGATACAATGCCATAACCTGGGGTGTCCAACCTTTTGGCATTTCTAGGCCACACTGGAAGAAGAGGTGCCTTGGGCCACACATTAAATATACAAACACAAAAATTAACGAGCAAAACAAAAGTTTTAAGTACCCTTATGAGTTCGTGTTGGGCCACATTCTTAGCCATCTTGGGCTGCATGTGGCTCATGGGCTGCAGGTTGGACTACCTTGTAATCAAATAATTAGTCTGGCCATATGAAATTTTGATGTACTCAAACAGCAATTATATGGAACAGCCTAATAATAAGGGGAAGAAAACCGAGTGAATTCATATTCCTATATAGCTAATACACACATATGTGGGGGGGCTCTGCCCACAGAGCCCCCCTGGCCACAGATGAAAATAATGCTACCAAGACATAATTTGCTTGGGGAGGAAAGGGGCTAGTCTCTCAAGGGAGAAGAGGCCAAAAGCCTTTACATCAACGGTGTTTAATAGGTTCGCAACACACAGGGATACAGGTAAGGCTCATCAATCCATGTCAAGCAGTAAGGGTTAAATCATAGATAACAAAGAACTCTGAGGGCCTATTTTGAGTCAGGGTCAGATAGCTCTAGAGCCATAAAACTTTGAGGAACAAACTCACCTCTTGCTTGGACCCTTATTTAATTGAGAGCATTTTAAACAAAAGCAGGTTTCACAGTATTTTACATATTCTTTCTTATGCTTGATTACCCTGGAAGGAAACAGCTCTGGCTAGCAGAGGGCTGCACCCCCTCCCCCTCAAGATTCAGGCTTAAGTGGATTACAGCCAGGAAGCGCTTCTCTTAGAACGCAAGGGGACTATGGGTTATGTCAAAATAGCCAGGGGTTTTGAGGGTCCTTCACCCTCACTTTGCTGCAGCCCGAGTCCTTTCTTGATGGCCCCCCACATGATCATGTCTGCTTGGGTTGCCCCTCCTCTGAGGGGTCATACCCATAGACTTTGACTGATCTATCAAGCATTGGGGGCTAGAGATGGCAGAAACAGCGCTCTTGCCAGGGAGATAAACTTTGTTTCCTCAGTGGCTCACAGTCCAGAGGTTGCTCACTCAGCCTTAGCCACAGGGGGCAGTTACAACTCCTGAAACCAGACACAGCAGTTCCCAACACATATATGTGCATACAAAAGCAAGTGATAATCAATCTACAGCTTATGCATCCTCTCTTCAGTCACTCTTCAGTCACAAATTAACGAAAACAATTCATTGGATTATTTTTTCTCTGTCCTAGCTTCTTGTAGAGTATTACTAATTAGCACAAAAATGGCTGGAAGAGAAGAAGAGTATGGAAAGAGGAAGAGATGGTAAGCATAAACTTAATTGCATAAACTTAATTGCATTAGAATGCTTGATACAGATGACAGGAGAGATCAACACCACAGAGACTTTCTGGTTGGTTGAAGAAATGGACTATGAGATTCTATTTTGAAGGAATTGTGCGATTACATAGATTAACCATCAATTCTAAGGAAGATTGAGTATCTATTTACGTGTAGGATATTTACATACACTGATATCAGATTAGCGATTTAAGTCATATGCGTGGTTTTTCCAGTTCTTTTTGGTTTTTAAGCAGCTTTATGGAGGTATAATTGGTATATAAAATAATTGCATGCATTTAATGTATATAACTCGATGATTTTAAACATATGTATACATCAGTAAAACACCACCATAATCAGCATAACAGAAATATGCATTACCTCCAAAAGTTTCCTTGTGCCTCTTTTTTTTAAGATATGGTAAAACACTTAACATGAGATCTAGCCTCTTACATTTTTTAAGTGCATAATACAGTATTGTTATTGTGTTGTGTTATACTGGTTTGTGCAACATATCTGTACAAGTTATTCAAGCTGCATAACTGAAACTTTACGCCCATTCAACAGCACCCTCCATTTCCTCTTCCCCTCACACCCCAGGAACAAACCATCCTTCCACTCTTTGATTCTATGCATTTGACTCTTTTAGATACTTCATATAAGTGGAACCATGCAATATTTGTCCTTCTGTGACTGGTTTATTTTACTTGTCATAATGTCCTCCAGGTTAATCCATATTGCCACATATGTCAGGATTTCCTTTCTTTTTTTCCCACTGAGGTACTTTACTTGTACATATGCACTTCATCTTTAGAAAAAGAATCCCTGGTTTCCCCCCACCCTGTGTGTTTTTTACTTGCTTCATCATGGTTCAAGATGCCTGTTGAGGTTGTCAGTACAATGAAACCAAAATGACAGGAAGAGAGCAGGTTGTTCTGCCATTTTTCTAGATATTTGAGTTGCTCATCAAATCCAGAGCTGATCACTCCACACTTGTTTAACCTACCCATGAGTATCACAACAATTTTCCCATCTTTGTGATTCTCAATGGTTCCAAGTTCACCAATGTGGTCATGCTTCATTATCACAGTTAGAAACCAAATAAAACCAGTACAGCCTAATAAGAACCTGGCATTTGCCTCTATTTTTGGCATTATTGATGCTCTTGAGAGCATCAGTCAGGACATTCGTGTGCACCATTGTAGTGGCATGGAAAAAGCCAAGATTTCCTTTTTTAAAAGGCTGAATAATATTACAGTACTTTGTATATACCACATTTTCTTTATCCATTCTTCTGTTGATGGACATTTACATTGTTTCCATATCTTGGCTAATATGAATAATGTTGCAATGAACATGGGAGTGCAGATATCTCTCTGAGGTCCCAGTCTCAGTTCTTTTGGATATCTATCCAGAGGTAAGATTGATGGATCATGCAGTAGCTCTATGCTCCGGCCAGCAGAGCAGTCAACTGGGGCTCAACCACCTGTCTGGAACAAATGGGTGAGGGGGACAAGAGGCGCAAAGAATGGCAGCAAGACAATAAGTTCTGATCAAGCTGCAAAATTTTATTTTCGGGCAAAGACTTATATAGAGGGGAGAAAGAGAAGTGTGTCGCTACTTGATTGGTGAGGGGTACACAAAGGAGTGCTTCTTGATAGGTTACTGCACGCATGCCGGGGTGCGTGTCCTATACTCTGATTGGTAGCCTGTGTTTGTGCTCTGTGCATGCTCCTTGTTGTTTCTGAGGAGCGTAAACCCCCTAGCTGATTGCATCAGCCGAAAGGCCAGATTCTGCCCAGCCCAGGTTCCTGACAGCTCTATTTTCAGTTTTTTGAGGAAGTTTCATACTGTTTTCTATGATGAATCCACCATTTTGCACCATTCTAACTAACAGTGTGCAGGGGTGTCTAAACATTTAGCATCTCTACACCACACTGGAAGAAGAAGAGTTGTCTTGGGCCACACATTGAATACGTTGTGACATGTAATCACGAAAAGGTCTCATAATGTTTTAAGTAAGTTTACAGTTTTGTGTTGGGCCACATTCACAGCCATCCTGGGCTGCATGTGGCCCTTGGGCTTCAGGTTGGACACCCTTGGTGTAAATGGCTCCAGTTTCTCTACATCCCCATTAACACTTGTTATCTTTTGTTTTTTGGATAATAGCCATCCTAATAGGTATGAGAGAATTTGTTATTATGTTTTTTATTTGAATTTTCCTGATGATTAGTGATGTTGAACATGCTTTCATATATCTTTTGGCCATATGCATTGTCATCTTTGTAGAAATGTTTATTCAAGTGGAATTATTTGCATTTTTGCTTTCAGTTGTAGGAGTTCCTTATATATTCTATATCTTAGACATTAAAGCCTTATCTGTTTCAATTATTTTCAGAAAATTTTAGCTTATTGTAATTCTTCTCCATCTCAGCTTATATATGTGTTGACATGAAGCTTTGGTACAGGGATTCTTACTCTTTAAAATATAAAAAGAATAGCATTATATGTTGAATTGAATTGAATTAGAAATTTTGGGGCCCAAGGGAAATGGTATACAATATCTAGAAAAAATATCTGAAAGAGTAGATTGCTAGGTTTTGTGTACCATTATCATTCTATGAAGCAATTTTTATCTAGGCACCTAGACTCATAGCCTACTGGGTAGAATCTGGGTTTTTAGGTTGATGATTCTCGGAATATTTCTTCAGCCAGATGGTTCTGTAGTCTGGGTGCCACCTGACCAAGTAATGTTAGCTAGATTATTTAATTGTGTGTTTATTAAACTTGTTTTCTCTGGCAACATATTGTACCTTTTTAAAATGTCTCCTTGGCAAACTGCTGAGTTTGGGGTGCTGATTATTTTTTAAAGCATATCACTAGGCCTTCCAGAGATTACTACTTACTTTCCTATACTCTAGCACACCGTGCACGAATAGGGCTTCCTTACCTTGGAACCTCACTGTACTGCTACCATAGCTGCTTTTGATTTTTAAGCCTAATTCTTTATTTTTGTAATATTTGGAATTACCTTTTGGAGTGATTGTCATAGGTGACCTAGTGGTTGCTGATTGAACTGTGAATCCCCTCATTGATTTGTGTTTATCTTGGGGAGTACCAATAGTTTATACCTGGCAGTTGGTGACCATGTCAAGACCCCATTCTCAGATAGTGTGGTTAGGGTAACTTAAGAGGTCAAAGACCAGAATAGCTGGCAGAAACTTGGGTGATTTTGTGGTCCTGTGTAGCCACTGAAGCAGGCAGAAAACAAGTAAGATATAGCCCTAACCCTGTCCTCAAAGTGAATAGCATCACACAATACTAGCATCCCCCAACCCCACCCAACATACAGGATCACACCCACACAGGATGGCACAGGTGAAGTTAAATGAATTGTCACAGGAGACAGGAGGGGTCCATGACCATTATTTTCAGTGTATAGATGTTTGGCTTTCAGCGTCTGTTTTCTTCTAGGAACCCTAATGATATTGTGACTGCCTATCAGCACTGGAGGATAAAAGCACCATTAGATGTCTTGGCATGACCTCTTCTACCCACCAGATCTATCATTCGTAGATCAGACAAATGGCTCAGAAATGCCAGGAGAAATTTCAGAAGCATTCAAGACAAAAGGAATGGAGGCTGACCCCAGGTGCTTTCCTTTAACCGGCAATGATATGTAGTTAATTCCAGAGCAGCTCTGACTCTTGGCCTCTTGGTACGTGGTCTAAGTGAGGGGTCTGGAATCCCACCTCCATTTTAGACTAAGGCTGTCCTACTGTAGGTGGTCCTCCTGATCTACACTTCTGTAGGTTGTTGTGAAAGTGATCAGAGATATTTGTCATTTATCAGAAAAAAATAGAATGAGTGTATTTTTTAAGAATTAAAAGAGTAATAATGGAGCATATAGAGAGCACAACAGAAATTATAGTGATAAAAAGATAATTAATCAAAAGATGATTAAACATCTGGATGAACTTATTGAACTAAAATGTAGATTAATGCAATATTTATCTCCCCAGAGGCTGATCATTACCACATAATATGTATTGTCTGCAAATTAACACAATCTTTGGACATTTTATAGAGGGTTGGAAAACTATCATTTTACATGCAGTTAAATATATATTCTGAAAATAGATTTCTTTGGTGAGTTTTCCTTTTCAAATATGGTTCACTACAGTGAAGAGACATACCAGGCAGGGGCCATTCCTAACCAGCAGAGTAGCTGTAACATGCCTGCAGAGTGACTTCATCATTTATTAAGGAAATCCATGCATGGTGACTCTGGCCAGGTGCACATCCTTGTAGCAACCAAACAGTGGCACTGGGTTTTTTGAGTTGTCAGGACAATAATATGTATGTCATTTAAGCAAGTGCTAGGTTTTGCTTACTCTGAAATTCCTTAAACTAGTGTTAACTTAATTGATAATTACTTTTTGCATATGGTAGAAGCCACTCCTCAGTATTTGTAGACAATTGTTGTATGTGGATTATGTTCAAAGGAATTTTAATTTTTAATTTTATCTTGGAATTACCACTGTTTAGTTATAGAATACCTTCAGTCAACCCAGCATCATTCTTTTTCAGTAATTTTAATCCATTATGTCTAAGTGGTGGTCATCATGTTTATTGAATCATAAATATAACTCAGTAGGATGTAACTGCAAAAAACTTGATTTGGGTAGCTTGGTAATTTTTTAAAAGAATATCATACATATGGGAAACTTTCTGATATTTGTTAATTTAAATGTATTGTATAGTTGATCTAAATTTTCTGTTGCCTAGGCAGTTTTTGGTCTGTTTATTTGTGATAGTTGTTTTTATTTTTAATACCATTGGTCATCTGACCTTGATGTGGTGGTTCTGTGTATCTATTTGCTCTTGGCAACACTTAATAACACTTAGGTTATTAAAACACAGGTTGGTATTCTATAGAATTGAAAAATCAGTTTCCCAAGCTTCATGGATTGGGAAATGGTATAAAATAAGAGCAGTGGTTTGTGAATCAGAGTTCTTGAGTCTAACTGCAGCTTTCCTCCTTAGTAGGTATGTCCTTGAGCAAGCTACTTGATCTTTCTAATATTTGATTTTGTCTTGGTTAAATGGGGATAATAAGAGAATCTATCTTATAGGTTTGTTGTAAAGAATAAATGAATAATCCATTTAACATAGGTCTTGGCACACAGTAAATTTTCCATAAACTTTTGTCATTTTATCTATTAACATTCTCACAAGCTTGAGAAATGGTGCCTGTCCCTAGAGTTAATTCTCCCTTGTTTGGTTACTATATTTATTTTAAGAAAGTGACATAAAATGTTCAGACTTCTAGCCTAGTGCTTCCTTTTCTACATAGATAACTTTTTTTCTTTTATAATACTCAAATTTATATCTAGGCAAAGGTGAAGATATGAAACCTAGATACAGTAAATGTTATTGTTTTCTAAGTCTTTTGAAAATGTGTCTTGCACATTGTAATACTCCACCAATGTTTTTGGATCTGACCCCTCTTAATATCTTTCCTGCAGTTTAATAGCAGCAAAGCAGGAAGAGAAACAAAACCATTTGCCTGTCCTTTGGTTTAATCTGAACCTCTAGACCCTGATCTATAAAACATGGTATTTCATCTTCTGCAGGAAGTGTTAATGACAGTCAAGTGTTATAAGACATTGTTTTTATAACCAGGAAGGTTTATTAGTCAGTGTGTTCACAGAGGAATACAGGATAATTGTACAAAGCTGGATATTTATTTGATAAAATGCCTTGCAGGTCAGTTTCTATGAATTTTCCTCAAGAGATCTGGGAATTATTTCAAAAATAAAAAATTTCTTTGGAGACTTGAGAAGTAAGTTTCAGTAGAAATTGAATTATCCCAAAAATGAAAAAAAATTCTTTGGACTTGAGAAGTAAATTTCAGTAGAAGTTGTCTTAAGGGAAATCTGTGTTTTCTGCTCTCTGGTATGGCTTCTTGCATTACCAGAGGAAGGGGCCAGGTGGAAAAACAAAGATGAAAATATAATCACTGAAGACATGTCCATCAAGAGATCATCCAGAGCTGTATATATTCTTTCTCTATCTATAAATTTGTTGGGCAGTGTTGGGAACCACTCTGCCTGGTTTCAGGAGTTGTAACCGCCCCCCATGGCTAAGGCTGAGTGAGCGACCTCCAGATTGTGAGCCACTGAGGAAACAAAGCTTATCTCCCTGGCAAGAGTGCTGCTTCTGCCATCTCTGGCCCCCAATGCCTGGTCGGTGAGTCAGAGACTAAGGGTACGACCCCTCAGAGGAGAGGCAACCCAAGCCAGACATGATCTTGTGGGAGGCCCTCAAGAAAGGACTCGGTGGGGGACTGCAGCAAAGAGGGGGCAAAAGACCCTCATCCCCGCCCCTCCGGCTATTTTGACATAGCTCAAGTCCCCATTCTGTCTGGGAGAAGCACTTCCTGGCTTTAATCCACTTAAGCCTGAATCTATGACGTGGAGGGGGTGCAGCCCTCTGCTGGCTAGAGTGGGTTCCAGGGTGATCGGGCATAAGAAAGAATTAGGAAAGTCCTGTGAAGCCTGCTTTGCTAAGAGTGCTCTCATTCATATGATAAGAGTCTGGGAAGGAAATGAGTATGTCTCCGAAAGTTTTTGCAACCCCCTTACCTGACAGACACTGACTCATATTAAGCCCTCAGATTTCTTTGATATGTAATCTGTTGTTTGATTCTTGCCGCCTGACATTGATTGATGAGCTCTACCTGTATCCCTGTGTGGTATGAACCTAATAAATACCATTTGAGGTAAGGACTTGGAGCCCTTCTCCTTTGAGAGGCTAGCCACCTTTCCTCCCCAAGCAGATCATGTCTTGGTAGCATTATGTTCATCCGTGGAGGACGTGGGGGCTCTGCAGGTGGAGCCCCCCCACAGGGCAGGAAGAGTCTTCAACAGAACTATTTGTAGATCATAGTTATATTTGGCATTCATATCACATCTAGGTCTTGGCACTGTTAGAGTATTGACTTTTTTTTCTAATTTTATCATCTTTTTAAAACTATCAATTACAAAATAGCATGTTCTGATTAACTATACTAATAGATACATAAATTCTTAACTTTAGGATATGTTTAGTTTTCAGAAACACAGAACAACTGTCATATTAAGAGCAGTATTGAAATCTGAAGTTGTTATTTTGCTTTTGGATTTTGACTGCAACTCACTAATACATATTATCCTTTTCCTACAGCTACTTTTCTAGTGTATTATATAAGTAAATGTAAAATTACATTGAGCTTGGGTCTCAAACTGCAGAGTATGGGACCTTGTTGATATTTTGGGGGTGGACAATAGGAAGAAGCTGGGTTCTTTCTCTAAAAACACCAGTGATAACTTACTTTAATCCAAGCAAAAGAAAAGTTGTAAATTTCCTTCCCCAGTGGTCTTTGGGATTGATTTTCTAAATACTGAACTTAAAAAGACAATGCTTTCACAAATTGGTCAACCAAAACACTAATGAATGCAAACTATTTTAAAGTATATTTTATTGATTATGCTGTTACAGTTGTCTTATTTTTTCTCTCTCCTTTATCCCCCTCTCCTCTATACACCCTTTCCACCCTCAGTCTCCCAACTTAGTTCATGTCCATGGGTCATACATATAAATTCTTTGGCTTCTCTATTTACCATACTATTCTTACTCTCCCCCTATCTGTTTTGTATCTACCATTTATGCTTCTTATTCTCTGTACCTTTTCTCCCATTCGCTCTCCTCCCTGTCCCACTGATAATCTTTCATGTGATCTCTATTTCTTTGAATCTATTCCTGTTCTAGTTGTTTGCTTGTTTTTTTTTTAATTTTTGTTTTTAGGTTCGGTTGTTGATGATTGTGAGTTTGTTGTCATTTTACTGTTCATATTTTTTATCTTCTTTTTCTTAGATAAGTCCCTTTAACATTTCATATAAGAAGGGCTGGGTGATGATGAACTCCTTTAACTCAACCTTGTCTGGGAAGCACTTTATTTGCCCTTCCATTCTAAATGATAGCTTTGCTGGATAGAGTAATCTTGGATGTAGGCCCTTGCCTTTCATGACTTCAAATACTTCTTTCTAGCCTTTTCTTGCCTACAAGGTTTCTTTTGAGAAATCAGCTGACAGTCTGATGGGAACTCCTTTGTAGGTAACTGTCTCCTTTTCTCTTGCTGCTTTTAAGATTCTCTCCTTATCTTTACTCTTCAATAATGTAATTATGATGTGCCTTGGTGTGTGCTTCCTTGGGTCCAACTTTTTTGGGACTCTTTGGGCTTCCTCAACTTCCTAGAAGTCTATTTTCTTTGCAAGATTGGGGAAGTTCTCCTTCATTATTTGTTCAAGTAAATTTTCAATTTCTTGCTGCTGCTCTTCTCCTCTGTCACCCCTATGATTTAGATGTTGGAATATTTAAAGTTGTCCCGAAGGTTCCTAAGCCCCTCCTCATTTTTTTTTGAATCCTTGTTTCTCCATTCTATTCTAGTTGAATGCTTATTTCTTTCTTCTGCTCCAAATCATTGATTTGAGTACCAGTTTTCTTCACTTCAATGGTGGTTCCCTGTGAATTTTCCTTTAATTCACTTTTTATAGCCTTCACTTTTTCCTCTATTTTGTGACCATGCTCAACCATTTCTGTGAGCATCCCAATTACCAGTGTTTTGAACTGTGTATCTCATAGATTGGTTATCTCTTCCTTGCTTAGTTGTATTTTTTTTTCTGGAGCTATGATCTGTTCTTTCATTTGGGTCATATTTTTTTTGTATCTGAATTTCTGTTGTATAGTAAGGGGTGGAGCTTTAGGTATTTATCAGGGTAGGGCAGCCCACTTTTCTGCGTTGTGGCACTGTACTTGAGGGAGGGGTCTGAGAGGGAACAATGCTGTTTGCCTGGTTCTTGATCAGCTTTCAGTTACTTCTTCAGTTTCCCACAAGTAAATTGAGCACTTCCGGTACTGATTCCCAGGTGGGTGGTTTTGTGTACATTCTAGGACCCTATGGATCTTTCCAAGGAACTCTCCTGTGAGGCTGGGCATTTCTCCTTTTGCCTCAACCCCCACAGGTATTTTCAATGAGGCTTTATCTCCCTCCCCTGGAACCCTAGGTTGCACCTTCTGTCTTTTTTCCCAGTTGTTCCTCCTGGTTTACCTGCATGTAAAGTGGGACCACTGCCTCTCCTGCCAGCCACCACTTCACCCACCCTGGTCCTCCAGTCGCCACCTTGCTAGGAGTCCTTTCTGCCCTGGCTGCTCATCTCCTTCCCTCCTACTGGTCTGGATGAATGTTTTTCTTTAACTTCTTGGCTGTCAGACTTCCATACAGTTCAATTTTCTGACAGTTCTGGATATTTTTTGTTTTAATTTTTTTGTTATTCTTCTTTTGGTTGTATGAGGAGGCAAAGTGTATCTACCTATGCCTCCATCTTGGCAAGAAGTCCTTAAATGCAAACTATTGAACAATCTTAGTGAATTACAGAATTACAAGTTTCTTAACTTCAATAATTTTTTCATCTAATTGGTCTTCAAGTCAAAAAATCAGTCAGATTTTTTATAAAGCAAGCCCACCAATGGTCTCTGAATCTTCAATACAATGGTATTTACTTTTCTTTTTTAAATTGAGGTGTAATTGATACATAACATTAGTATAGTTTCAGACGTACAACATAACAACTTGTTACACATGTATATTGAAAAATAATAGCCACAATAAATCTAGTTAACATTCATCACCAGATATCATTTTCAATATTTTTCTTATTTTCTTTGATGAGAACTTTTGAGTCATCTTGTGATGAGATCTACTTTTTTAGCAACTTTCAAATATATAAGACAGTATTATTAACTATGGTCTCCATACTGTACATTACACCCCAAGGTACAATGACATTCTCTTAGTATTATTTTTTTTAGCTGTCAGTAGTGTTTAGTATCAGTGACTGCCCCTTACTCTGAAAACCCTAGATTGTTACTCCCCTTCCTTTTTTACTTCTATATTCCCTGAATAGAGATTTTAAGGTTCATATCTTAGGCATTTTCTATTCTCTCTGAAACATTTTTTAAAACTTTATAAATATTACTTTGGCTTCCAGCTAAGATGGTAGAGTGGGTAAATGCTGTGCTCCCCTCATCCCATGAACACATCAGAATTACAGCTAAACTACAGAACAACCATAATTGAGGATGACCTGCACTTTAGCTGAACAGAAGTCCTACAACTAAGGATATAAAGAAGAAGGTACATCGAGACTGGTTGGAGTCAGGGAGATGCAGAACAGGCTGGTCCCATACTCACATAAAAATTAGGGGGAAGGGAATTATCTCAGCTGTGTAGGTCCTCCCTGAGGAGCAAGGGCTCCCTGAATCATACCAAGCTCCCAGTCCGAGTTCCAGTGCTGGGGAGAGAAGTCTCCATAGCTTCTGGTTGTGAAAAGCAGCAGATTGTGATTGAGTGAGACAGGAGCTTCTGGAGTCCCAGGCATTCCTTTTAAAGAGCTCATGCAGGGACTCACTAACAAACTCACTGACTCTGAGATCCACTGCTGGGGCAACAGGTAAAAGGGCATTAGAGACATGAGAAAGGAACTGACTTGTCTAGCCTTAGGGTAAAAGATGGTGGGACAAACAGAAGTCATTGCTTGCAGAAGCCATTGTTTCTTTGTTAAGGCCTCCCCTAACCCAGCCTGCTGGCACCACATGTGAGTCTTCATTAACCTAGCTAACATCATTTGCCTCACATTGGTGATTGCTTGAGATCTTGCCAAATTGAAGGCCCACTCAGGCCATTGTTAATGCCTTTTCCATATAAATGGCATGTCTTAGCTCATGCTATGGACTTTCCTAAAATCTCTCAAAGGTTCACAAACCCAAAGCAAGCAGCAACTGGCCTTGGCATGCCCCATACTTCTCACTAAGCAACCTCACTTCCAGCACAAGTGGAAGCTAACCTCAGTTCCCAGCTTAGTTCCTCCCAAGCACCTATATGCCTATAACAAGTGACAACCATCTACGGATCACTTTGTAGCTCAAACCAAGTGGACCCAGGCAAGGTGCAGGCAGTAGCTGACCTTGGTCTGCACCAGTACTTCTCTCAGGAGGCCTCAGAACCAACATACCCAGTGGCCAGCTTTAGACCATACTGGAGCACCTCCACAAATGACACACCCAAAGGGGGAATTTGGCAGGCACCAGGGAACTGCTGAAGTGAATCCTGCTCTGTAGGTTCTCCATACACAATAGCTCCTTCAATAGCTCCTTCACTGTAGTCACAGCTAACCCTCACAACCAATTGGTCAGATGAGCATTCGGTTTCTTTGAAGTGTCAACAGCTATCAAGGCTCAGTACAACAAGAGGACACACACAGCCCACAGAAAGAACACACCTGCTGCACCTGGCTCAGGTTACCAGGGAGACTGAGCCACTGAGCACTACAGGACACCTACTACATAAGGCCACTTACCAAGACTGGGAGATATAGCAGCTCTACATCATACAAATTGTAGAAAGAAACACAGGGAAGCAGGCAAAATGAGGAGACAAAGAAACATGTCTCAATTGAAAGAACAGGACAAGACTCCAGAAAAAGAACTAAAAATGGAGACAGTCTACCAGATGCAAAGTTCAAAGCACTGGTTGTAAGGATGCTCATTGATCTTGGTGAGAGCTCCAAAAAAGATATAGGGAAATAAAAATGGAGATAGAAAACATACATAAGAACCAGTCAAAAATAAAGAATATAATAACTGAAATGAAGACTACATCAGAGGGATCAACAAATTAGGTTAAGCAGAGGATCAAATCAGTGATTTGGAAGGTAGGGTAGCAAAAAACATCCAATCAGAAAAGAAAAAATAATCCAAAAAGTGAAGATAATTTAAGGAGCCTCTGGAACAACATCAAGTGTACCAACATTTGCATCATAGGGGGATCAGAAGAAGAAGAGAGAGAGCAAGAGATTGAAAATCTATTTGAAGAAATGATGAAGGAAATGTTCCCTAACCTGGAGAAGAAAATAGACATACAAACCCAAGAAGTGCAGAATCTCAAATGAGATAAGCCCAAAGAGGCCCACACTGAGACACATCATAATTAAAATACCAAAGGTTAAAGACAAAGAAAAAATAATAAAAGCAACAAGAGAAAAGCAGCTAGTTACATACAAGGGAGTTCCCAGAAGACTGTCAGCTGATTTCTCAACAGAAACATTTTTAGCCAGAAGAGATTGGCAAAAAATATTCAAAATGATGAAAAGCAAGAACCTACAACCAAGATTACTTTACCCTGGAAAGCTATCACTTAAAATCAAAGGACAGAAAAAGAGCTTCCCAGATAAGAAAAAGCTAAAGGAGTTTATCACCACAGAACCAGTATTACAAGAAATGTTAAAAGGACTTCTTTAAAAATAATAATAGTATAAAATATGAATAATGGAATGGCAATAACTACATATATATCAATAATTAGTTTAAATGTAAATGGATTGCGCACTCCAAACAAAAGACATAAGGTAGCTAAGTGGATACTAAAATAAGAACCTTACATGCGCTGTCTACAAGGGACTCACTTCAGGTTGTAAGACACACACTGACAGAAAGTAACAGGATAAAAAAAAGATATTTCATGAAAGTGGAAATGAAAGAAAAAAAGCCATGGTAGTGATACTTACACCAGACAAAATAGACCTTAAAGTGACTATACCAAGAGACAAGGAAGCATCCAGAAATTTCACTTCTGAGTATTTATCAAAGAAACCCAAAACACTAATTTGGAAGAGACATATCCACTCATTTGTTCATTACAACATTAATTACAGTAGCCAAGAAATGGAAGCAACCAAGTATCCATCAATAGATGAATGGATAAAGAAGAACTGGTGTATATATACAATGCAGTATGACTCATCCTTTAAAAAGAATGAAATCTTACCATCTGCAACAACATGGATGGACCTAAAGGCTATTATGCTAAGTGAAGTAAGTCAAACAGAGAACAGATTCACAGATACAGAGAACATTTTGGTGGAGGCAATATGGGGGGAGTTTTAGAGGGAATTGGTGAAAAAAGATGAAGGGACTAAGAAGTACAAATTGGTAGTTACAAAATAGTCATGGGGATGTACAGCACAAAGAATATATTTGGTAATACTGTAATAACTATGGTGTTAGAAGGGTATTAGAATTATCAGGGTGATCACCTCATAAGTTATATAAATGTTTAACCACAATGTTGTACCCCTGAAACTAATATAGTGTATGTCAACAATAATAGAAGGTAAATATTTGAAAAAAATTTAAATGTACATCTTTCTATCAATCAATTTAAGTAAATGAAAATATTCACTTATTTTAAAGTAGGTATTCAGGACATGTACAATGTAATGTTGGACTGTATGAAATTACTGTTTTTTGTAAGTCAAAGTGGTCAAGTATTGGCAATTTTACTTTTTCTCTTGTATTTTTATTTTTTTCTCTACCACTATACAGGAAATCCATCTTTGTAGAAGACCATTCTGCATGGTGTGGGCCCAATTCCCACTCAGAGATGCACAGGACCCACACCCATGGATAGCTTCTCCTGTGGGGAATCAGGCCTGCAATGTGACTAGGCCACTTTGAGTCTTGCTTTTGCTAAAAACTCCCTCACCCTAAATTGAGATAACAAGTGCTTAATGTAACTTCCTAAAATCCATGCTAAAACTCCCTAGTATGGAGTGTAACTGGTCCAACCACTTTTTCCCTTTTCATTCATAAATATCTCTCTTCTGTGATGTGATCAGCGGCATTGGTTCCTTTGTTTTGTGTAAAAGATAACCACCTGAAGCAACCTGTGCATAGTAAATGAGGACCATCATGTAGTGTGCTGAGAAACCCAATAAAGGGTGGTCATGGCAAGGGCCTTGGCTTTTGCTCCCCTTGAGAGAAAATCCATGCTGTCCCTTTTCCTCTACCAAACTCAGTAGTCCATATGAATTTCTCATTTCACTCACAATTACGCAGACACTGCGGGCCGGTGTCTACATCACATCTTCAGCTGCATGAATTGAGATATGATTTACCTTTATGCTTTCCAATACATTTTAATGAAAAAAAATCTTATTTTCAACTAAATTGATTTACTTCAATGTTACATTTTCCTCCTCAAGTCAATTGGATAACTTCCATTATAATTAATATGATACAAATATTGCAAAAGAAGATGGTATCCTTGAGTTTTTTTTAGCAAAATAATTCATTGGAATCATGAATTTAACTGGTAGATTGTTTTGTCTTTTGAAATGCATTGAATAATGAAAAAAATAGGGAAATTCTTTTACCTCTTTTACTTTTTTTTCAGTATGTAGTTTATTCATTTCTGTCTGTGGTGCCAGGGTTAGAAATAATTGTAGCCAAATTTCAAGGTCTCACCCTGTAGCAGGTTCATCTCCTTCCTTGGCAGTCACAGATGGTACTTTATATGATGACTCTATAATTACTCAGTTTTGGTAAACACTCATTATTTAGCCAATATAGCAAAATGGCTCCTTCAGAACCATCACACTGCAGTTCATCAAGTAAATAGTGATTTAGCTATTTTCATAAAAAATATGTGTTATTTCATTGATAGCCTGTCAATCTACAGTATTCAGCTAATTCCCTATCACCCTTTATGAGTATTTTGGAACCTCTTTTTGACAAGCATCACTATACTGTATTAAAACTGTACAGTGCTCTTTTTCAAAGTAAAAGTCACTTAGTGTGATTGTTTTTACAGATATTTCCATTATGAACAGCGTCTCAGTGTTAGAGATACTGACACAATGCCCTGACTATTAATGTGAATTGGTTTAATGAAAAGAATATGATTTGATTGCCTTTAAAAAATGAAAAGAAATTATTTCTTTTATGACAATTCATATAGAATTTAGGCCCTTTCAATATTCTTCTTAATCATTTAAATCTGGAATCACTTAATGACAGAATTATAGAACCCATTTAAGAAGTTACATTGAAGCGTCTTGTCTGCTGCTGCTGTCTGGAACCAGGTGTGCACTAGTGAATCTGAGCTTTAATACAAATACAGTTAGTTTCACAAAGATGCCTTTCTAATTAAAATTAAGATAATGTCTATACTTATTTTTGAAAGGTTCTTTTTCTTCAGGATAAAATTACAGTGGGGTTTGGATATTTTTTCCTGAGGGACAAGGACTTAGAATTAGGCTCAGAAGTCAAAGAGAGAATTGTATAGAGGCAGTGACAGGGAATCTTTACTTATTTGTTTTTGTGGTGATGCATCATGCAAGGACTTCTAACAAAGCGATGCATTAGAATGTAGACAGGGCTTCTACCTGCTGTACTGAATTTGGTTTTCTTTTCTTGAGAGACAAAATTAGCTGCATTGGCACACTGTGGTGCTGGACCTTGGTGGAAAGTGTCGTACTGTCTCATGCTTCTTCCATTCATAGCATGATACATATGTTGAATGCAGGTATTACATTCTAAATATATTTAACAAATCTCTTCAGGGCAGAGAAGTTGGGATTTAGAATGGAATCATGCACATGAAGACTTCAAAATGGAATCCTACAAACCACATCAGGCCTTGCTGCATTCAATAACTCCAGGAGAACAGGGCAAAGAGTAAAATCTTGATTACTCCTTACATATGAATTAACAGTGGTTCATATCGCAATGTATCTTTTTAGGCATCAATGTGAGGATTTGCCTTAATTTATTTATAATTCTTGAGAAAATTCTTTCAGTCCACCTTGCTAATCCATGTGTAACTTAATCAGAGCAGAACTGAGTTTGTGGACAAAGGGCTTTTCTCCATGATTTTTTCCCATCATCACTTGGGATGACAATGACCTCACACTCCACCTTCTCTCTCTAGCTAGTGACTCTAGGCTATCTTCCCTAAGAATGCTACATGTTAGTAATATTTTCTATCTTGGATGACCACTTGTTTGATAATCAGAGGTGTCTGCCTGGATTCTCTTGGCTGGTGACACAAGAAGAGGACAGTTCCTTAACACTTCAGCTGCTTTCCTCAGCTCATACAACTTTCTGGCTTTATTTTCACATTTTCATCTTTCATTCTAATAGAAATATTCAAGAATAGGGACCAAACAAAAACCTTATGAAGGATACTCTATGGCAGTTCATTTTCTGTGTTTCTTAATTTCTCTTTCCCCCCTCAGAAACATCTGTTGTCTTCTGAGTTTTCCTGAGTATTTTCAGGAAAAAAGAATTTCCCACATCTATCAGAGAAATCCAGAGACTAGGGAGAGGCAGAGAAATAAATGGAAGAAAAAAGTTGTTTTACTTATGGAGATTGGCAACAAAAGTGCCATCCTTAGCATTAAAAGCCCTTTGTGACTTCTGAATTTTAAACAGTGCCTTTTAAAAAGTAGTTGCCAGAAATGAAATTACTCTTCTAGATAGAAACAGACTAATTGCTTATCTTCCTGAAACCCTCCACCAAAGTCAAGTTGTGGTAAATAAAGCAGGCAGTCACAATGTGTTCCAAGATTGGTCCTCACCTGTAAGAAATAAGAATTATTGTCATTGGACACTCAGAACTAGGACTCTGCTGGTTCCTGCTTGACTTACTTCATCTCAGCTGCCACAAATTACAGCTGTGAAGGGTGTTGAGAGGTAGTATCCATAACATAAGTAAAGCAAGAGTCCACATGCAGGCCTGGGTTCTAATCACAGCTCTATTATCTATTAGTACCTTGTAGACAAGTAACTTAACCTCTGTGAGGCTCAGTGTCCTTAGCTGTAAAATGTGCAATAATAACCCTATTCAAGATTATTGGGATAACTCAATGAGGTCATGTGTACAAAGTACCTGACCCAAATCCCCCACATAGAATGAGCTCAATCAATTTTCATTTCCTTCCCTACCATGTTGCCTCCCTAATCCAAGTGCCGCTCCTCTGCTTTCACTAAAAGGCATGAGTTAGGCAATTGCCTCACTTCAATTCTTTAATTCTTAAATAGCCCATACATAAAAGTATAAAATACTTGCAAACCCTGTCCCTTGGTCTAGTCTATAGTCTATGAATGCTGAATGAAAAGGAAACAAGGTATGAAACCTCCTTTTTCCATCTTGTTTTATTAGCTTATCTCTCACACTGATCAATTAGCTGGCCTCTTCACTGTGCCTCCATGATTTTGCCTCAGTCTCCTCAATATTTTTCTTTATAGTTTCATTTAATTTTGGTGCACAAACTAGGTATGGATTGCAACTTTTAACTTCATCACCAGTATCAACATTGACTTCCGGCAGTTCTGTTCACCAAAAATTAATCTTGTGATGTAAAAATGCACATTAATTAGCATTTTGTTTTTAATAAGTTTTTGGTTATGAGGAAAATTGATTATCACAAAACATTTATCTCAGGTCATAATGTGCAAGTTAGTTTATTCACAACCAATTGAAAGTTTCCGATCTTAAAATTTGGACAATGTATGGCAAGTAGTTTAAAATACAGAATCTAAAACCTGAGTGAAAAAATAAAAAAAGAGGGAGCCCTGTCCAGTATGGCTCAGTTGGTTAGAATATTATCCCATAAACCAAAAGGTCATGTTTTCAATTCCTAGTCAGGGCACCTGCTCAGGATGCAGGTTTGGTCCTGGTCTGGGTGTGTACAAGAGGCAACCAATAGATGTTTATCTCTCACACTGATGTTTCTCTCCCTCTCTCTCTCCTTTCCTTCCCCTCTGTCTAAAATCAATAAGCATATCTTTGGGTGAGGATTTTTTTTTAAAAAAAGGAAGACTTGGACCTTGAATTTTATATTAGTACTAATTTCTCTCAAACTGCTAAGAATTAGCAGCTCAAGACAATGACAAAGTATATTTTTATAAGATTGTACAAATATTTAGATTATTTGTAAGAAAAAATACTGGAAAAGTCAAAGCAATCTGTATTTTCATAAATCATTGCATGTAATTATTCAGTGGTAATAAATGTATATTTTAAGTGTTCACAATGGGAATTTAGATAGTTTATTATGGCTTTTTTTCCTTCTGTTTTCCAACAGAGCATGAAGCACCTAAGTGCTGGGAATACTTTTGTTATCTGTGTTTGTCAGTGCAACTACAAAGTTAATTTTCAGTGAATTGACTATTATAGCTTTGCATATATAAAAAATATCTTTTGCAATTTTATGTACTCTATGAATAAAGAAAATCTAAATTTGAGCATACATTTAATTTATAAAGTTATACTTATACTTTATGTTTTGTAAGCTCAAAAATTATGATGAAATAGTTAACTTAAGAAAGAGATAATAAGAAGCTCTCAGAAGAACTTTAAGTTTCCCTATAATACTGAAGGGTGGGAGGGGGAAATGCGTAAATGAGAACTAATGGTGTACATCTTTTTAAAAAGAAATGACACTTAAGAAGTTGAAATACTAGATATATTACATAAGTATGTTCAGACTGTATTTTTTAAAAATCCCACTATGTAAACTAATTAAGTTAGGAGATAATGCCAAGGATACAGTAATAACTGTACAGTGGCTCCACATTTTAGCTTTAAATGCTTTAAGGTCACGTTCAGTTTTATTCCCAACTCCTTTTTAAAGAGTATCTATTTCTTCTATTTTTTTCAAACTCATGTACTATTATCAGCCTATTTGCTCTCAGCCATCCCGTGATGCCTAGGCCCCGGCACTCTCAGACTACATTTCTCACATCCTGTTGTCTGTGGGCTTCCCATCAGGGTCTGCTATTAAAAGGCACTGTTCAGGGATTAAGAAGTATGAGGATGGCAGGTGTCCAGTTTCTGGAGGATTTACAACAGTGAACTAGAAGGTACCACAGCATTTTTTACCTTGGCCATGGAGTGGGATGGGAGACAGGAGGGCATCTGGGCAGCAGAACTTTCAACAGCAGGTTCCTGGGCTCCTGTGCCTACACCAGGGTGAAACATTCAGCTGGAACCTTGCAGCACAGAGCCAGGGCCTGAGTGTTTCTGCTCCTCCAGGCCAGGCCAGGAGTGGTTTCCTATAGTGGTTAATTTTTTAATAATTTCACCTTGTCCACTTTCAACACTTCTATAACCAATCCTCTATTAAATCTCTTCTTTCTGAAATATCTGGAGTGTTTTCCGTTTTCTGGTAGTTCCTAATGCTCTGTATTCTACCCCACATTTAAGTACTACTTGTTATTTGCTAATGTGTCTCAATCCTAGTATGTTAACCTACTCTGTGAATTTTACCTGAAGTAACATTTTTTATTATATTTTTAAAAATATTTTCATTTTTCAAATTAGGATAGTAATCATATTTTCACTAGAATAATGTATATTAACATGCCAAGTTAAGTCTTAAGTAAACAGTTTTTAATCTCTAAATATTTGTTTATTTTTTATTGTTGCTCAAGTACAATCATCTCCATTTCCCCCCCACCAGACCACCCTGAACATTTTTAAACCCTAAATAAAATTTTAGCCTTGGGCATTAGGTATCATTCCAAATTTTCTTTAAAAGAAACCAATATAACAAGGCAAAGTAGGCAAAAATATTGGTCTAAGGAGATCAAAATTCATGGCATAAATTGCTACCTTGACCACCAAAGAATACTTTTTTATTGTTTTGCTATGGAGAACATGGAAGGCAGGAATGATAGGGAACCCAGTACTTCTACAGTTAGTTAGCTAGCTCTACCCAACTTGTTCCTAGCTGTGTCATACATCCCCTAAGCTATAGCATTGAAAACTGGCAGAAGTGTCTCTGCCAATTTGGGGGAAGAAATAAGTAATTAGAGGCTTATGTTCTTGTTTTTTTGTTCCAGGATTAATAATGGGATCTAATATTTACACATGGTATCCTTCTTTTTGGATATGATTTTCTAGGAAAATGTTAACCTTAATTTTAAAAAAGAATGCATCTTTCTTTCTTAAACAGATTTACAAAAATTGCATGAATAGCAGCTTTGCCCAGCAACAATTTACATATCTGGAAAGTTACATCTCTTAAACTACTGCAATCAAAAGTATGCAAAAACAAACAAACAAAAACCTCAATATTATTAGAATTTATGGGTATACTTCTGATTTCAGTCTTCTAAAACTGTAGTTTAGGGAGACCTCCTAGAGGCTAGGGATACATTTGAATGGAAAGGAATTGAATTTCAATTGGACTGCAGAAGTTCAACATCTAAATGTAATTTCAAACAATACTTACATCTTTGCCCTTCCCCAAGAGAGAGGGAAATGTCAACTTCAAAAACAGGCAAAATAAGTAGATTGTGTTGCCATTCTCAGACAACTGTGTGTATGTCTTAGTACATTCAGGCTACTATAACAAAATACCATAGACTAGGTGGCTTAGAAATAACAGAAATGTATTTCTTACATTTCTGGTGACTGGGAAGTCCAAGATCTATGCACTGGCAGATTCCATCTGTGATGAAGGCTGGCTTCCTGATTCACAGATGGCATTTTCTCATGTGTCCTCACATGGCAGAAGGGGCACGGGAGCTCTCTGGGGTCTCTTTTACAAAGGGCACTAAACCCATTCAGAGGGCTCTGTCCTCATGACCTAATCATCTCTCAAAGGCACCACCTTCTAATACCATCATATTGGGGGTTAGAATTTCAAAATATGAATTTGATTCTATAGCATTATAATGCTACTACTAAAAATATCTGGGTAATTTGGGAACAAGCTCTTCTTCCACTGTTAAAAAAGAGAGAGATCTTTGGTTGTTTTTTCCCCAAAATTTACATTGTCTAGTTAAATCCCCATGTCATTGTTAGTCCCTGTTCTGCCACAGCTCTGCCAATATTTCCACCAGTCCTGCACAATTGAAACAAACTGGCTTTTATGATGTTGGTTTTCACTGGGCCAAGAATTTATGGATAAATAGAAATGGGTATTTGATCTAGCTATAATTCCTTCATATGGATTAAAAGGGATTTTAGCTGGAATTGAAATCTTGTGAAAAGAATCAAATGAAACTGCATGTAGGACTCCATATATTCCAACAATGTAGTATTTGGCCAGAATTACCATCTGAGTTGTAGTCCCTATATCCATTTTTTTTTCTTTCTCAAGAACTGTATTTCTGACCCTTTCATTTAATTCTCCCTACCTCCCTCCAAAACTCATCACTTCTAGGAATTAACTCATGAACTGATTCTCCACTGGTAAATTCCAGTATTAACATCAATTTCCTTTTTAGTTTCTTGCTGGTGTACCTCTTCCCCAGAATTCTGTAGAACAAAATGTTTTTTTTTTTTTTTAACTTGCGAAGTTCAGTGTTGTCCAAAGTTAAGTGTAAAGCAGGGCAAGGTCAGTGACTTTGAGTTTATCGTTCTTTGGTGGTGTCAATAAGATTCATTCAAAAAAAACAGGATGGGAGGCATTCCTTGCACTACCTGCCTCAAATGGTTATGTGACAGTGAAACAAGAGCAGATGGTAGACAATAAGGGGTAAATAAAGAACCTCAGATCAGGGGAGGGACAGAAAACTTCAGCTTAACTAATATCTCTGCAACTCAATAACATGGGGCATCCTTGAGTGTCATTTTCTTCCACTGTGAAATAGGAGTAGTAATAATTTCTACCTATTTTACAAAAGCGCATTAGGAGCAAATGAGATATGGTATGAGAATGTACCTTTTACATTTTAAAGTACCATACAGGTAGGTTATACAGGTTTATCTCTGATCAGGAAAAAGTGACAAACTGACTCTGAGAGGTTAATCCATTCCATTATTCCTGTATTAGATGGTAGTGCAAACAGGTTATCTTCTGTTGTTTAGCAAACTGCATTTGGAGTCATATCCAGTTTAATAGACATTTCTTGGGTTAGTTTCTCCTCACCCAATCGATAAATTAGTTAATTTTGATAAGACCATATTTGGTAATAAACAAATTGAAAACATGGATTAACAGTAATTGAGAATGTGCATTCATCAAATTATGAACTTGGACATCACATAATTTGGCTTCTTTCTTTACTCCTTCCTCTCCTTCTCTACCTCTTCCTGTTCTTCCTTCTCTTTCTCTTTCTATCTCTCTTTCCTCTTTGTTGTTTTCCATGTCTTTCACTTAAAGGCTAACCCATTAATCTCCTTACCATTCAGTGTTTTTGCCTTTCCATAACATTACCAGTAAGGGGTAAGTATCCAACTCTCACCCATGAGAGAGCTAACAGTGTTCAGTGCACTTGAGATATTTTAAACAGAAAGATTTAATATACCAAATTAGTTGTTTACAAAATTATTGAAAGGTCTGGAGGAACAGAAATCATTTAGACTATTGATTTTAAGGTTAAAGTACCACAGCTGCAACCCAGAGGTCAGGAAGCTACTCTTGCTCTCCCTCACTCCCTCCATGCCTTGATCAGCTTGTACCCTTGAAGCTGGTGACTACCACTGGAACATGGAATCCAGTTACCGAGGTCATAGCTACCTATCTTGCCAGCCAAAATTTACATGGGAACATTTGATTGGCACAATCTATATTGCCTCCAGAACTGTAGCTGCGAAGGAGTCTAGAAATACAGTTCTTAACTTCCCATCCTCTACAAGACTGGGTTGCAAATAGAAGCTAGTGCCATAGGTTTTGCTTGGAAGGCTGGCTGGCTCATCCTCTGGAAGCTTTCAGAAACAAAGGGAGAAAACAGTGACTTTGGGTTCTATAAAACCAATAAAATGGATGCATCATTTGCACCCTTGCAAGGGAGAGCAAAGACGAGAACATCTGCTCTCAGACTGAGAGTTATACAGGCATGTTTCAGCATGGAGCAGTTTCTATGGAAAATAACAAGTTCCCCAAGGAAAGAAGGACTTCTGGAACCATTTTCTACCCTCACCTATTGGGGCTTGCTAGGGAAGATAACTGTGGTCTGCTTAGCTTCTGTCATCCATTTAAGTAAGAGAATCAAATTTAACAAGCTCACATGAAACCTTTTCCCTGTGGACACATGGATGGTTTGATCCAGCCTCTCTGGTCATTTGAGTAAATAAAGTGAGCACTGACAGCTTCAGAGATGATGGATTTATGTATGAAATGGCCCCTCCAGATTATTACAAGGGCTATCTCGAAACAGAGAAGCAGTGTCAGTCAGCAGGGCTGAAAGCAGACTTTGTTCTATTCCCAGCTCATCAGCATTGTGTTTTGTGTAGCAGGGAAAAGACAGGGTCCTTTCCTTTCTTTTTTTTTTAATTGTTTTATTGTTGTTCCAGTAAAGTTGTCTGCATTTTCCCCCTACCACTCCCCTACAACCCCAGCCATCCCCACTTCCCTCCTCTGATTCCACACCCCCTTGGTTTTGTCCATGTAAAGACAGGGTCTTTTAAATCATCACATTTTGTGGCATGACCCATGAAATCAGCTTATCTGATGATACGGTGTTAAAGTACTATGCTGTGGTATTCATTTTGTGAATCTTTCTGGTAAGCATAAATTGAGAGTGGTGCCAAACTGGGTTTTGTTTTGTCTGTCTGTTTTTTCTCTTAGGAAAAGTTTCCTCCCAAAATAAATAGCCTATTAATGGTTCTTAACTATTTTTATTCTTACTATTATTTAGCAGGTTTAGCTAACTCATAGGACTTGGTATAAAATTTCTCCAAAGTGTAGATATGTACCTGAGGTAGCTAACTTTAAATTTGCATTTCCTATTAGTTTTCCTGTTTACCCCCACTTGAATTTAGCTTTTGGAGATCTCTGAGATTCATGATGGTTCCCCCTTCTTAATCACCTGTAACAGTGGTAGAACTCTGTTCCCTAATAGTAAACATTACATTTTGTTTTCTAGAAGTCCATGAAAATTGGTTGTCAGAGAAACTTAAATCGATCTGGATCAATATAGCACTTTTCTGTTGATTAGACAAAGGTGATATTCTTTAATTTCTAGAACATGCGCAAAATGCAATTGTCATCCTAGATGAGAGACAAATTATGTATTAATATCTATCCCTAATTTAACATTTCCTCTGAGCAGAATTATAGCACAACTATAGAAAAGTGAAAGGAAGTAAGTGACTGCATTTAAACACCATGCTCTGAGAATGCCCAAATCCAAGATAAGGGTGCTTGCTATATGGGCTTTAAGTGTTAGATTAGAATATGCATTGCCTTGTGCTTCAATGTGAAAGGAAAGAACAAAACTAATCATGAGAGGTCAAAGAACAGACCAGTTGGGAGATATTGAGAGAAAAAGAAAATGGCTTCTGTTGCACACCTCCCACCCCTCTTTCTTAGTATCTAGCCTCATATTTTCAAAAGCAAGAAAATGAAAAAATAATCAGTGGCCTTAGACAGAAACGGCTTTCATTGATAATTCCGTTCCACTTCTGTTCACAAACAGGTTAATCCATATTCATCCTCTTATTTTTAATTACTGTTCTTTCTTTGTGAGCCCATTTACCATGCAGTTACAGTCTTGTACAATATTATGTATAAGACAGGGTTTTAAAGCATTTGTAGTATCTCAACTCATATTAAACTTGGCTAAGACAGAGCACATCATCTTTACGACCATCTCCATGTCTGGCCCAGGAACAAGTGCCAGCATGTTACATTTATCCAACACTCTAGTGCACACTCTGCAACCACAAACAGCTCTATACACATTAACTCACTGAAATCTGATAACAACTCTATTGTTCCCTGCTGTGCAGATGAGGAAACTGAGGGACAAGGAGGATAGGGAACCTGACCAGTGTCCATAACTAGTGAGTCTCAGATTGAAATCTGAATCCAGAAGCATTGGCCCTGGAGTTCATGCCCTTAACAACCCTGCCTCTCCAACACAACCACAGGCACAAATGCTTGCCATAGTCTTTTCATTCTTGCTTTCTCTTCACAGCAATTCCTCTGGCTTCTCCATCTCTTCCCTTTCATTCTAACTGTCAATCTATAATCTGGATGCTAGTAGGACCTTTCTGTGCAGCCTACATGTCACACTCAGAACACTATCCCTACCAGTTCTCAGCACAGCCGACACCTTTCCACCCTTTGCCTTGTTGAAATTTTCTGTTCCAATTGACTCCAAGAAACCTCAGCTTTTCTACAAAGATGTTTCTGATCAATAAGAAGACAATTTCTCTTTAAATACATTGAAGATAATTCCCATGGTTTTCTCATTCATCATATTGCCGATGCACAATCATTATATTGTATACAAAAAGATAAATATTTCTTTCCCTAAGGTATGTTCTTATAGTACTTTTTCCATGTTTGGGTTAATGTTCCCTCCCTAGAAGTCAGGAATAGTACTTGCAGTTCACCTCAAAGCACCCCATGGAATATTCTTAATAAATATATTTGATGGCAGTGATAATAGTTATTGACCGTGACAATACTCAGTTGCAGGATAAGAATGTGATATTTTGCTGTTATCACTGAGAGGAGGTCAGGTGGCCTCCTTGTTCTTGTTGTCTTCCTCCTTCCCCTCCATCATTGTGGCTGTGTGCCTATAGTGCACCAGCTACAGTCTGATTGGTGTTATTTCATTTAATCCTCATTACCAATACAAGTTGGGTATCAATACTCTTATGTTTCACATGAGGAAACATGTTTAGGTAATTTGCCCTAGTTCGTACATGGCAATGCCAGGCTTTTAAAACCAAGACAATTACTTTAAATCTGCGGTACTGTTTATGGCTTATAGAAACCTTGATGAACCCTTGGATAAAATGTTCTCTATTGTGTGACCTTGGGCAAATTACATAACCACTCTAATCTTTCCTGGCTATATTTTATTGTAATTAATAGAATCAGAAGGCTCTATGATATAATTTCACATTTAGTACTTTACATTTGGAGTCATACTTTGAAATAGAATTATATTAACAAATGTGTATGTATACTATGAGAAATCTTACACTGAAATTGGATCATTAATGCTTTGATCAAATATTTTACTTAATGTAAAATTTTCATTACTCAAGGTTAGTAAGTGTATTTTAGTCACTATGATTGAGCAAAACAAGATAGCTTAACTTCATGCCACTGATGAATTTTATATGCTTTTTAGAAGGTGAGAGGTACATAGAAGCTACATTTGTTTTAGAAATCCAGCCTCATTTTTCATCAATGGGTGATGTGAAGTACTATCCTCAAAAACTGCTTCATTCTATTTTTAATTACTTTTAACTAAATTTGCTTTGTAGAATATTGGAAAATATAGGCAAGCAAAACTAAAAATAAAATAAAACATATTTCTACCACTCAGAGATTGTCACTGTAGCATTCTCTGGGATATCTTTCCAGATCCCTTTGTATGCACATATATGTAAGAGTATTTGCAAATATTCATTTTTAATTAATCAAAATGTTTTTCTGATTCTACCCACTATTATGTGATGTTTTTTTAGCCCTATAAGTTTTTTCATTTTTTACTGTATTTTTTCCATTACAGTTTAGTCCACTTATACCCCTCCCACCACCCTGCAATCACCACACTGTTGTCCAAGTCCATGACTCCTTTTTCCTTTTTGCTCAATCCCTCCATTCCCTCCCCTCCCCCACCCTTAGCTGTCATCTTGCTCTCTATCTATGAGTCTGTCTCTATTTTGCTTGTTAGCAATCTCAATCTGTTTTTTTTACTACTAATTTTCTTTTCATTTAGATGAAATTTCATATTATCTAAATCAAATCCAAATTCATATTTTCTCAATAGGCCCAGTGATTTTCTGTATATTTGGTTGGTTCAAACCAGTGTGATAATATTTGGTTATTATCTCTTAAGTCTCCTTTAATTTAATATAATTCTTTTTTTATGACACTTTAAAAATGAAATTTCACTGTTAAATGTCACAACCCAATTCTTGATTGAGGATTTCAAACCTGATCAGAATAAATCTGATGAGGCATTAGAGGAATCTCATTCATTAGACCCTCTCAGAGACTAATAATAAATATTAATGATACTAATAAAAGAGATTTCTAATTTCAAATAGCTGTCATTTTAATGAAATTAGGGTTTTTTATGGAAATGTAGGCAAGGAAATGGAGACATTTTCAAACCAATGGCTCATAATTATACTGACATATTTTGTGAAATATAAATCCTATCAGCATATAATCAATGGTGAGAACAACTACCAGAACCCAGAACCCTGTTGGGAATAAATGTGTCTTTCTTGCACATATAAGTTTACAACCTGTTAAAATGTTTTTCTGTACAATTTATGGTTGGCCTTTTCTTAAGTTTTCTCTTGATGACAGTAGAGATTTTCTTTATGCAGATTCTTCCCAGTTGGACTTCTCAGTGGAATACTTTTATTCTACAATTTTTCATTCTGTTTCTACTACAGAATGAATAGCAAATGGCAGGCAAGTCAGCTAACATCATAAATATTTTAACACCAAAAAGCTTAATTATAGTCTTACTATCTCATCATTAGCTTCTACTATTTGCCAAGAAAACAGGTATTTATTCACTAAATTCATGCTAAATTCATGCCTATCTATCCATGCTTTGTGGTGAAAAACTTGTTCTCTTGAGTCAGAAGAGCCTGTTTTATTTTTTAATCTTTTCTCTATTGTGTGAACTTAAGCAAATTACATAGTCACCCTGTGCCTCATTTTCCTTGGTTGTAAAATTAGAATAAATCTCTCTCTACTTCATAGGGTTGTTGTGGGAGTTAGATGAGATACCCATTTAGAATAGTGCCTTGTGCACAGTAAGTACTAAGTAAATCTCACAATAAATTTGTTAAAAACTGAATTTGACAAATGGCATCTGAAGGCACTGCTCTGAAAATGTTCCTTGGTATTCACCCTTTGCTAAGGGAAACAAGAAAAATGAAACTTAAAACATTTATTTTGGGAAAATAATTTATAACTGCATGACACACATACCCTTCTTCTCCTACCTTCACACACATGCACACATGTGTGTACATGTATTCACTGTGTACTACTGTTTGTCCACAAGCTCACCACTCTGCCCTCAGACCTTTCCAGGGAGCAGCAAACCATTCTAAGCCAAAAGGCACACATGATCTACTCAGCAAATCAGTCATGTAGAATAAATCCTAAGACCACTTGCTCACCCCTATTCTGCCCCTATTCACCATGGTACAAGAAAATCATTCTGGAAGGTGCAGATGTAAGCCATCCCTGAAAAAATAACTTTTGATCTGCTTCTAAAGACCCTTGAAAATCTATTTCAGGATTCAGTTCAATTCAATTAGACAAATACTTGAGTGTTTATTATGAAAAGGAACTATCCTAGGGCTAAGGAGAATAACAAGATCAGGAAATTATCCCTGAACCTCAAAGAAACTGTGATTCCAGAATGGGGGATATATTAATAGCAGAATGAGATATATACTGAAAAGACATAAGGTATCATGAGAAAGTTTATTTTCTGTTGCTGAGAAAGGAGGTATGTTCTTCTTAGTGGAGAACATAGAAGAAGTACATGACAAGATAAAATCATAAAAGAGATAAAAGTGTGGGTCTGTAAATAGCATATGGTGTGCTAGGGAATAGTGGGATGTCTGAAGCACTAGGTATTGAGAAAAAAGACTAGAAATATAAACTGGAACAAACTCACAGAGGGCGTAGAATTCTTGCAAAAAAGTTTGAACTTCATGCCTTAGGCCATAAGAGCTATGAAGGTTGTTAAGATGAAAAGAGATGTAATGCGATCATTTTAATGATATTCTTCTTGGAATTCTTCCTTATATATAAAACACTGCTTGTTAGTTATAAACTTGCTCTCATTAAGTTCTTAGTATTCTTGGTACCAATGATAAATCATTGTTTCTAATAATATCTAAACATTATTGCCTAGTTTTTATTCTCTGTCATGAGAGTAAAATAATGATCAATAGAGACTTATGGAAGTAATTGTGCAAATGGAGATTCAAAAAGATGTGACCTAGCCCTGGCTGGTGTAGCTCTGTGGATTGAGCACAGGCCTGTGAAGTAAAAGGCTGCAGGTTTGATTCCCAGTCAGGGCACATGCCTGGGTTGCAAGCCAGGTCCCCAGTAGGGGACACATGAGAGGCAACCACACACTGATGTTTCTCTCTCATTCTTTCTCCTTCCCTTCCCCTCTCTCTAAAAATAAATAAATAAAATATTTTTTTGAAAAGATGTGACCCATTATCATCAAAGAAAATTACTAAATATTTTTTGTTAACCATCCCCTACCTCTATAATGGTGGTTTCAATCTTTTAACAAAACCAGAATTCTTTGGCATATTACATAAAAACTCTAGTTCTTTGATATATTAAAAATCATGTCTTACAAAAAGTAGAAATGGTGGTTGCCAGGGCTAGGGAGAGAGGCAAATGGGAAGCTGTTCAACTGTTCAGTTTTGCAAAATGTGAACATACTAGAGATCTGATGCATAATGATATGAATATATTAAACACTACTGAATTATAAATATTTAAAGTGGTAAATTTCATGTTATATATTTATACCACAATTAAAATGTTTAATAAAATTTATATCTTACAGAAAGGGTTCTGTGGTCAAGTATGTTTGTGAAACACGCATGCTTAAAATTCCATTTTGGTGATATAAGAGTTCACAAGCCTCTGAGAAGTCCTGCAATTTTTTAAAAAACCACTTAACTTTGTTTAGAGCTAAATTTCCACACTAGTTTTTTCTCAAAATGATTTTGGAAACTTTGTTAGATGTTATAACTAGAAATGGTGAATGATTTGTTTTCTTTTCTTTCTTGACTAGAATAACATGAAATTTATCAAACATTGGTTTTTACTATTAATTTTCAGTCTCTTAATTTTGAGAAAAAATTTTAACAGATACTGTCACTGACTCTAGCCTACTTCAGAAGTAATTTTTTCATCTTGCTTGAGTGTAGTGTGTCTTGAGTTTGTGCTTATAAAACTAGCACAGAGAGAAATTGGAGTAGCGACATTTGTATATTATTGAAAACACTTATGAGATGTTCTCCCAAGCATTTTTCACTGACAGACACCTACTTCCATCTAAAATGCACAAGCTCAAAGGAGCCTCATTGTCAATGTTTATTATAGAAAAATAAAACAAACATGAAATACTATTAGAGATTATCTGACTTGGAAATACCACACAAAAGGTGCAAAATAGAGAAATAATGCGACAGAAGTGTCCTGGTAAAATGATTGGGACACTAGATTTCAGATGATGTTGCTTTTATTCCTGACTTTTGTCACACCTTAAGTATTATAATACCCAAATGTTGGAGGAAAAGGGTGTATATAAATGACATCTACTGAAAGCTTCCTCTCTTTTATTGAAAGAGAGGAAAAAAAGACAAAGAAAGGACATGTTTTGGAGGAATTATTTTCACTCAAATCTTCATATTAGATAAGTTAGAAACAATTTAGGAGAACACATCTAGAGTGACATTAACTACTTTAAGGTAGGAAAGAAAATGTTTGATAAATTATTATTGATCTGTGTTGAGCATTTCATTGTGATATATGGGTAGTTTTATTCATTTACTCAGTCATTCAATATATATTTATCAAATGTTAGCTATATGCCAAGCACTTTGCTAGGCAATTGGTAAACAGATCCAGTGTGGTCTTGCTGTCAGGGTCCTGCTATGAAGAGAAGATTAATGTTAATCAAATAACCACGTAAATGAGTGGACAGTTATAAACATGGTGATATATTTTAAACAAATATGATCTCACCTTTAACTGGAACATAATCAACAAAAGAAAAAAGCAAATAAAATATACCAGAGACATTGAAATTAAGAACAATCTAACAATAGCCAGAGGGGAGAAGGGAGGAGACAGTGAGGAGAAGGGTTTTCAGAACTACTATAATGGACACATGGACAAAACCAAGGGTGGGGGTGGCAGCAAGGGAGGGAGGTGGGTTTGGCTGGGGTGGGTGGGAGGGGTGGGGAGAAAATGCAGGCAATTGTAATTGAACAACAATAAACTAATTTGTAAAAGAGAGAAATGCTGCCATAACATGAGCATTAAAAAAAGGAACCTAATGCATCCAAGAGGGCTTCAGTGAGGAAGCAACACTTAACTGATGATATCTGAAGGAGGACCAGGAACTAGCCAGCTGAGGGAAAGGGAAAGCTTTCCAGACATATGAAGAACGTATGGAAAGGACTAGGGACTGGTCTGTATTGAACCTCATTTGGTGGCAAATAATTACTGAAATCACTTTTTTCAGATTGATAGTTTTATAGGAACCTTTTTATGAGGCTCTGTTATCTTAATAAAACTCCTGATTTGTTGAGAAATTATTTCAACTTTCACAGAATTAACGGGCATAGGAAGAGGTGTGGTATGCTGGTTTTGGGGGCTTCAGTCACCAGGGATTCCTGGAAGTGATAGTTTCTGAATGAGTACAAACAAAGATCATGGATCTTGGGGACTCGGGACAGTCTGGGGGTTTGCTGCTTTGGTCCTTCCTTTTCTCTCTACTCCTCCACCTTGACACAGAGGGTCTTAATGAGGCATGGAGTCCTCCAAAGGGGAAATGGCAGTAGGGTGGCGGTGAAGAAACCACCAAGGTACTTCAGCTCATCTTGAACCACCACTAGCCAGTGGTTTACCCTTTCATAATACTTGTTCTTGTATCACCCATGCCCCTGGGGTAAGGATCCTGAGGAGAAGGAATTTAGTGTCCTCAGAGTGCTACTTCTAAGAGTGCTCCATGCATTCTTTCCCTGCTTCTTGAATGTGTCTCTTAGGAAAACTGATAAATATTTAAAGGCTACTAATAAGTAGCCCTACCAAGTTTTAGGCACTCCTCCGTGTGCTGCTACACAGTTAGCTCTCAACAATTAATCTTAATTCCAATGCACAAATAAAACCCTCCCTGGTTATAGCAGGAATGTCCTATGGAGACAGCTTTGGCTGAAGGTGGGGTGGTAACAGGACAACGTTGCTCTAGAACCAAATTAGAAAACAGTAATCTGGTTAAGATAGTTTTTTTGTTGTTGTTTTTGTTTTGTTTTGTTCTGTTTTTGAGAGCTGTCCAAAGTGACTGGTGAAACAACACACTGATGCTGTAGTGAGTAGGAGGTTTCCCTCCATTGTTGACGAGAACCACTCCCAAGAAAAACCTGCCTTGACTGGAGTCTGCAGTGTGCTGGGATTGGCTGAGGCTGAGGCTGGCTGAGACTGGCCTCAGCTGTTGGCTGTTGCTCAAACGGTGGGAAAGGACTTCATGCTGAGAGAAACCTTCAAAAGCTCTGAGGACTCTTATCTGAAAGGAGAGAAACAGTGGGTTAGTTTACATGAATCTTGTCAAGGTGTGTCCTTCGCAGTGAGCACTAACATGTAAGTACTGACAGTTTTCAATAAAGAGCTATTATTTTCAGCAGGCACTTAATTCTCTAATGGCCATCGGGAGGGCTCTCTTACAGGTTTTTAGGTATGTTAGTTATATATCACCCCTGGACTAATACAAGATGTTGAGGGGACAAACAGGGCATGTCTTCCACTTCTGCTAACATTAAACAGTTCCCAGGGGAAAATACGTTCAGTTCTCAAACTTCCCATGTCTGCCACACCTGCAAGACTCTTGAATTCTCACTGCCTCAGCGTCTGTTTTCTCTTCCCAATGTCCACAGTCGGGCATGCTACATACCACACATAGAGTAATACTTCCTGTTTGTGTAGCAGTTTATTATTTTCTAGAACTTTCTTGCTGATTATCTCATTTGTTCCTCATGACTAATCTGTAAGGTTGGCAAAATAGATTTCATTATCTTCATATGCAGAACAGAAAGTGGAAACTTTAAGATGAAGGTTAAGTGATATTTACACATCATATTTTTATAGTAAAAAACATTTTGAAGCATTTTATCATGGATACAAGTACGGAGAGAAGAAAGTGTTGCATAGTAGGTAATCAGGGCCTTGGAGGAAGATCCTAATATGAAACCTGGTACTGTGGGATCTATGACGAATCATTCAGCCTCTCTGAGCCTCTCTTCTTAACTGTAAAATGGGAATAATGATTCCACCGTACAGAACTGTTGTGGAGATCAAATGAGATTACATATGCAAGTCATTTGTAATGACACATAGCCAATGCTCAACAAATGACAATCCCCCACCATTTTCAAAAGGCATAGATACTCATATTAACACTTAATTGTGACTAGCCAGTCACAGACATTCTAGCCAACTGCAGATGAAAAATTACAGAGAAAATGCCCTTCTGTGAAATTGAAACAGTATTTGGAATAGAAATGAGATTGCACAACTTTACTTGGACAATTGAAGTAGATTATTCTCAGAATGTTTCAAGGCTATGTAACTGTGAGGTTGAAAATTACTTATGCCCAGTTGCCAAGTTGAGAGTTGCCTACTTGCACAGCTCTCTGTTGTAAGCTGTTTTGAACTGCTTTGTTAGGAAGTTAAGAGCCTGCAAAAAAAAAAAATGAACTATGGAACATTTACTACTATTGTTCTACTCAAAGAGTGTCCTAGAGCTGAAGGTATGACCAAAACAGGGTCATGCATTAAACCGGTATTTGGTATGCATATAAGCTAATAGCAATGAAATCTTGAATCTCCCATGGGCAAAAGCAGGAATTTATATCAGTAGATATTTACAGCTGGCATTTAAACTAGAGTAGTTTAGGATGGGATGGTAGGAATTCTGATGTATTTAGAGAAGTGCGATACTCATTTGTTTATGAAATAAAGCACTAGTTCTGGCCTTTTAAGGAACTACTATTTGGGGATCTCTGGGATGAAACAAGGAGACAAAATTATAGTCTCATTTCTGCCACTAGTCAATCATGTCACGTAGCCTTGCTGGGCAACATGATTCTCATCTGTTAAATGCTGGGCTATTCTAACACTGACATTCTACACATCTATGAATAAGTCCTTTGAATAAGGACACTCCTTAACAACAACAAAAGCCATCTCTGTTTTACTGTCTGCTCCACTACTCCTCCTGAGTTTGAGGTTTTATCATTGCTCATCCAGATGACCACAGTAGTCCTGATCAAGTTCCCTGTTTCCATGCTCACTTCCTCAAATCCTTTGATCATATTTCTTTAGAAAGAATTATCTTTCTGAATTACCAAACTCAAGTCACATCCCACTTTTCCAGCCTCCAGTGTCTTCTCATTAGTCTCAGGATAAAGTACTTAGGTGGCATACAAGGCCCTCCATAATCAGGCTCTCCACTTGTCATTCTGGCCTCATCTCTCACTTTCCCCCTTGCTAGGCTCTAGCCACACAAAATTACTTGTATGTCTCCAACAGTTCTGGATACTTCTTGCCACTCTAACTTTGCTTATGCTGTCCTCTCTGCCTGGAGTGCTCTCCTTATTGTGTAGTCTCCCTCTAATAAACTAAATCCCTGGAGCATAGAGACTCTGCCTGACTCATTGCATGCTCTGTGCTGTGTCTGACATGTAACAAGACTGGATATTTAGTGAAAGAATGAATGAATAAATATTGATGGCTCAGATTTGAGACTAGACAGTCAAAAGGGTATTTTATTTCCAGCGCTCCTTAAATTATAGTCATAAGCTGCTTACACAAAAAGCTCATTCTGCCTGTAGTAAAAAATGGTAATTCAGAAGCTAGAGACCAAACTCAGCTAATTTTTGGAGACAGCTGGTACAGAAAAGAGGCTCCCTGAATAGAGTTCTTGCTTTCTGAGGGAAGAGTTCTGAGCTCTGGTTATGTGTGTTTCCTTCTGTAAAGCATAGATGCTATCATTAAGGAGCAGTGAGGATAGAGCAAGGGAAGTCTCATGGGTATAGAAGGAGAAGAAACAGGAAATATGGTTGGAGTTTGGGAATCAGAAAAGAGAGTGGGGGCATGGGAGCTGGTGAGGAATCCAGTGTGTTCATGAAAATATGAGATGGTGCAAAAGTAGATTTATAGTTATTTGTATGGAAAAATAATACAGTAATTAACAAATAATAATACAAGAATAAACTCTGTGTTTTGCATACTAACAACTGTAAACCTACATTTGCCACATCCTGTACTCCAAAAGAGAGTACTGCTATGCATAAAGAGCAACTGAAATTTGTAAATGTCTTCTAAATACAATATATATGGCAACCCATCCAAGAATTTTTTTAGTGTTAATAAGAGCCATTGCTTTTGAAAATAGCTCTTTTAAAAGGAGATAGGTTCAAGGACTGAGAAGTTGACCTTTCAATCTAGGATATGTGACCTATTGGTGACATAGGATGTGTGGTAGCAGCTACTGGTGCTCTGCCCACATCTATAACAGTGCACCCACCTATTCCTCCCACCTCTTGAGTGTTGGCTGCTATAGACTCACATTAGTACTTTCTTTTATTGGAGGGTAATTGCCCTGCTTGTGTAGTTACATGCTTCCTGTCCCTCAGGGTTGGTCTGCAACTGAGGACTGATTAATAAAGGAGTGAAAAAGCCCAGCTCCTTTTTCTCAAGGTGAAAGAATTCTGTTGTGTTGGCTACTCATACTCTAGAGTTCCCTGGGGTACTCATGTTGAGGTTAGATTTCAGTTGACTCAAACCCTTGCTTTATCTTCTTCCCCTGTCATCTCCCTCTTCCTTCATTCCCTTACAAGCTTGCTTCTTGACAACACTACCTTGGTAAATCACTTGCAAAATGAGTTGGCTGGGGCTCTGCTCCTAGGGACCCCATCTAAGCCCCACTGCTGGACTGGAAGCCCTCTCATGGAGCCAGATCTTTCTGATTAAGGAGTTCTAGAGGTCACAGTCAATCATCTTTGCTCATATGGAACCTCTTTCAAGCCATTCTTCTCACTCAGAGTGGATGTCCCAAGAGAGGGGTAGTTAGAAAAGCTTTTCTTTTGAGTCTGTCCTTTTGGACTCTTGTGTATTTACACCCCCATGCCTCTCTCTCCCTTCTCCAATGAGTGTAGTAGGCAGAGTGAGTCATTTGTCACAAATGGGGCTAAAAGAAGATATTGCCTTTCTGAGGTTTGCTTTTCTTGTTGCTCCTTCTCCCTTGAACCTCCCTGCCACCTCCTTGAACCCTAAAACAGCAATTGCTTACATCTTCTGAACATTGAACAGATTTAGAATCCAAAGGCATCTGGCAAGTTGCCCAGTGTGCCATATGCCACCTTTCCTTGCTCCAGATGTTCTCCTTCTTGACTGACAGCTCACGGACTGGCTGTGGTCCAGTCAGAGGAATGGAGAAGATCTTGGAAGAAATGCTCAGCATATCTTGTTATAAAGCCAAGTCTCCATCTGGGTTTTAGTTTGTCAGACAGTGTTTACTAACTACCCATATGGGAATGTACACAGGATTACAGGAAGTTTGTTGTATATACTTTGTGTCCTGATGAGGTGGACATGTGGAAACACATGGATATACTCTCAACCTTGCTTTTCCAGAGTTTGAAGTGATCACAGAATTTAGGTATTGACTCCAAGTAGATGGAAGTCGTTAAATTCTGTGAAAATGTACTCAGTGTAATAAAAACAAGTTTGGGGTCCGTTTTACCAACCAGAGGACAGGACCCACTCATTGGTTCTCACTCTTAGTCCAGACTTGTTTTGCAAGATTGATTCTGTTCCCTTAGGTACCCTTCTTGTCCTAAAGTAGGATGGAAAACAATCTTCAGCAAGTGGTAATACTTAATTAATTGTTGATAAACTGTTTTTGAGCCCTGAGATTAAACAAGTAAGGTATAAACCATTATGACTGCCACTCAAATTCACCATTTTATAAATGTTATATTAGTTGTGAAGGGTTTTCAAGAACAACTGTAAAGGACACATGGACAAAACCAAGGGCAGGTGGAATCCAGGGAGAGAGGTGGGGATGGCTGTGGTAGGGGGCAGAGGCAGGGGGAAAAGGCAGAAAACTGTACTTGAACAACAATAATATAGTAGCATAGATGGTAGGGAGAAAATAGACAGGGGGAGGGCAAGAGTAGTGTGGGAAATGTAGAAACTAAAGAGCTTATGACACATGGACATGAACTAAAGGTGGGGAATGTGGGTGGGAGGGGCTGTGCAGACTGGAGGGAATGAAGGGGGGAACTGGGACAACTATAATAGCATAATTAATAAAATATATTATATTAAAAATAAATAAATTAAAAATTAAAGTACTTATAAATAAATAAATAAATAAATAAATCATCGGTCACAAGTAAAAAATGTTATATTAGTTGTGATTTTATTTCTTAACCAAAGAGCAAGGTTTTTTAATTAATGACATACAGACTTTTGAACAGTTATTTTTAATGTTTGTCTCAAGGAAAAATAGTATATCACATAAATTAGATTTAAAAATAAATATGTAGGTAGGTAGACATACTATGCCTCCTCACACAATCAAAAGAAGGACAACAACAAATTTAAAAATAAAAAACAACCAGTGCTAACAGAAAATTGAACTGTATAAAGTCCGACAACCAAGGAGTTAAAGAAGAAACATTCATCCAGACCAGTAGGAGGAGTGGAGACGAGCATCCTGGTGGAGAGGACTCGCAGCAAGGGGTTGGCTGGAGAACTGGGGCAGGCAAGGCAGTGGCTGGCAGATTCAGCTAGGTGATGGACTGTGGATTGGGCAGTCCCACATTTATGTACAGATAAACCTGGGGGAAGAACTGGGGAGCAAGACAGACCACACAACCCAGGGGTCCAGCATGGGAAAATAAACCTCAAACTTCTGATTGAAAACACCTGTGGGGGTGGAGCAGCAGGGGGAGAAACTCCCAACCTCACAGGAAAGTTCATTGGAGAGATCCACAGGATCCTAGAACATACACAAAGCCACCCACACGGGAATCATCACCAGAAGGGCCCAATTTGCTTGTGGGTAGTGGTGGAAGTAACTGAAAACCAGCAGAGAGTGAAGCAAGCTACAGTGTTCCCTCTTGGACCACCCCCCACATACAGCATCACAACACAGTGACGTGGTTGCCCTGCCCTGGTGAACACCAAAGGCTCCACCCCTTACTACATAACAGGCACACTGAGACAAAAAAAAATTAGCCCAAATAAAAGAACAGATCAAAGCCCCAGAAAAAATACAACTAAGCAATGAAGAGATAGCCAACCTATCAGATGTTCAGTTCAAAACACTGGTAATCGGGGTGCTCAAAAAATTGGCTGAATATGGTCACAAATTAGGTGAAAAAATGAAGGCTATGCTACGTGAAATAAAGGAAAGCATACAGGGAACCAACAGTGACAGGAAGAAAACTGGGACTCAAATCAACAGTGTGGACCAGAAGGAAGAAAGAAGTATTCAACCAGAACAGAAAGAAGAAACTAGAATCCAAAAAAATGAGGAGAGGCCTAGGAACCTCCAGGACATCTTAAATGTTCCGACATCTGAATCATAAGAATGCCAGAAGGAAAAGAGCAACAGCAAGAAATTGAAATTTTACTTGAAGAAATAATGAAGGAGAACTTCCCCAATCTGGCAAAGGAAATAGACTTCCAGGAAATCCAGGAAGCTCAGAGAGTGTCAAAGAAGTTGGACCCAAGGAGAAATACTCCAAGGTACATCATAATTACATTAGGCAAGATTAAAGATAAGGAGAGAATCTTAAAAGCAGCAAGAGAAAAGGAGACAGTTACCTACAAAGGAGTTCCCATAAGATTGTCAGCGGATTTCTCAAAAGAAACCTAGCAGGCAAGAAGAGGCTAGAATGAAGTATTGCAAGTCATGAAAGGCAAGGACTTACATCCAAGATTACTCTATCCAGCAAAACTATAAAGGGAAGATAAAGTTCTTCCCAGATAAAGTCAGGTTAAAGGAGTTCATCATCACCAAGCCCTTATTATATGAAATGTTAGAGACTTGCCTAAGAAAAAGATCAAAACTATGAACAGTAAAATGACAACAAACTCACAGTCATTAACAACCACACCTAAAACAAAAACAAAAACAAACTAAACAAACAACTAGAACAGGAACAGAATCACAGGAATGGATATCACATGGAGGGTTATCAGTGGAGGAGTAGGAGGGGGAGAGAGGGGGAAAAGGTACAGAGAATGAGTAGCATAAATGGTAGGTAGAAGATAGACAGGGGGAGGTGAAGACTAGTATAGTAAATGTAGAAGCCCAAGAACTTATATATATGACCCATGGACATGAACTAAAGGCAGGGAATATGGGTGGTAGGGAGTGCACAGGGTGGAGGGGAGTAAAGGAGAGGAAATGGGACAACTGTAATAGCATAATAAATAAAATATATTTAAAAAATAAATAAATATGTAGGTAAGATACTAGACATTTTGAAATACAGTTCTTCCAAGTAATTTAGTAATAATTCTTAAACTTGTATTTTAGACATGTAGTCATTTCATGTATGACATTGATTCAAGTAAATGAACAGAGTTGGCTTATATATCAACTTTAATTAAATGTTTTTAAATGGTATCCTTGAGATTTTCAAGTCTTATTAGACCTGGATATTAGAATTTTTAATTCTTTCCCTTCTTCTCCTTCAATGATTTGATGTTATTTAGGTTCTTGTGTCCTTTTTTAAAAAAACAAATCTTGTCTTGCTGCACTGTGACAGCATCCCACTTCTTCCTCCATCTGATTCTGAATGGTGTCACTGGTTACGAAAGATCAAAGGAAACAAGACAGAACAGACAGGTACTAGTGACACACCCCAACTCATACTGGGTCTCAAGGCCTGCTCCCTCTCTCACTCACCCCATCCTCAATACCACCTTTGATCTCCTTTCCTCCTTCATGCCATCTCTCATGGACATCTCTTTGTCAAAGTGCTGGGGGGTGCGATGGGGAAGGGAAGAGAGAAGGTTAAACACTCTGGAGTACACAAGGAGTGTGCTCCTGTTGATATCTGTGGCTTCTCAATTCCTTTTGAACTCAAAACCTCTTGAAGTCTGTCTTCTCCCCCTAGGCAGGTGATGCAAAAGGTTTAAAGTAACTCACATAGAATAGGAAGAATTTTCCAAAGATGAAAATGGAGTGGCAGGCAGGTGAATGAAGGCCTGATGAAAAGGTCTTTTCTTTTTAAACATATTATTTATATAGTTTTTCATAGGTAATTCATCCATGTGATTTAAGTGTTATGTTGTATTTAAAAATATACAGCAAAAACTCTGTCTTCCATATCTTATTCCCATCCTCTCAGTTCCTAGGCACAATGTTGACTTTTGCACTAAGAGAAAGATGTTTTATTAAGCAGAGATAGTACCCTTTCATTCTCATTTTATAGAGTGTTCATTTTTTAAAAGAATTAAAATGGTGATGATCTATGTTTTTATTTTCTTGGAAATACTGGTATAGTGAATTATATTAATATAATTCTAAATATTGGACCATCCATTTGGTCATTATTCCTCAAACCTTAAGATATTGTTGGGTTTCATTTACTAGTATTTTATTTAAGATTTTTACATTGAGCCCTGGGTGGTGTGGCTCAGTGAATTGAGTGCCAGCCTCTGAACCAAAGGGTTGCCAAATGGATTCCCACTCAGGGCACATGCCTGGGTTGCAGACCAGCCACGTTTCCAGTAGGGGGCAGGTGAGAGGCAACCACACATTGATGTTTCTCTCCCTCCCTTCCCCTCTCTCTAAAAATAAATAAATAAAATCTTTTTTAAAAAAGACTGTTACATTAACATCCACAAGTAACACTGACCTGTGGTTTGGGAAATTTTTCTGTGCACTCTCTATCTTTTACTATTAATATTATGTTTACTGCATAAAAAGAGTTTATAAATATTCCTTTCATTGTTTTTCCTTGGAACCATAGCATTGCTTAAATAGCATTGTACTTACGTTCCTTTTAAAGTTTTCATATTGAATAGAATTTTCCTGCACTTTTTAGGGATGGAAACGATCCCTTTCATAGTTTCCTCTGCTTCATCTATGGAAATTAGACACTGGGTTTTCTATCACTTTTTATTTTTAATTGAATGTAGGGAGGGGCAAGGGTAATACTGCATGCTATCTGGGATTCACAAACCTGAGGCCTTCTTCCTCTTGACTGCCACCAAGGCAAGCTACTTCCTGCAAATATAGCTTGTCTCCAGAATTTGTAATGTAGTCCATTCTCCTTTGCTTCTCTGAACTAAACCTAGTTAGCTCACTTCCCTTTCCTCTACTATTGTTGCAGGCAAAGTCCCCTTGAAATGAGCTTCTTAGCTTCTGAAAGTGCATTTTTGTCATTCTTTTCTGAGATCTCCCATGGTGGAGTTCTTGCCATAGAAATCTCTGCTTGGCTTCTCTCCAGTTTCCCCCATGCAACTCCTGAGTGAACTTGATTACTTTTGGCAACCTCTACAGATATTTTAGTTTCTTCTTTTAGTTTTGCCAACAATTGAGTATGCTTTTGGATCATTTTCTAGAGGAAAAAGAGAAAATGCTGAGTTACAAAACCATGTACTTACCAACATTCCTTTTTGAATGTTGAATTCTTTAGGGAGAAATGCTATTTTCATTGGCTTACTTTTCCATGAAAGGGGTAAGGTCTTTGGTATAAAAAGGCCAAGATGGCAGTCACACTGCTTTTCATCTAGTCTACTTGAGTTTGGGATTCTGGGACATTTCTTTTCACTATAGGGTAATGACTATACAACTACTCTCACCTCCAGAGCCTGAGGATTTGGAAGATCCAGGACCTGAATTATACCTACATTTTCACCCCTTAGCAGAATGTCACCTGGTGAAGAGTGTGAGAAATTCCAGCTGACCAGGAGAGGAGGTCTAGCTGACCAGGAAGCATTGGGCATCTAAACATAGGGCAGCGGACTGCTGGTATAGATCAGGTAGGGAATGCAGTGTCAGGGAGCCTCACTGCATGTAGACAGTCCAGAGCATGCAGCAAAGTTCCAGGCAGGCATCAAGGTCTCAGCACTTAGTAGGAACCAGACTCCGCCACTGAGAATGAATAGATAGTGGTAAAAGGCAGGTTCCAAGTTCTTGAGAGACTGGGGCTTTAGGCAAAGAAAACAAGGTTGTATGATTAAGGCTGGCTTCATGGACATGTGACCTATGCAGTCACAATGGCCTGTGTTCAGAAGCCCCCCCTCACCCCCACGTGATTTATGGCTTTACTGTCACTGTCTTGAAATTCTTAATATTTTCTAAACAAGGGGCCCTGAATTTTCATTTGCAGTGAGCCCTGCAAATTCTATGTGTAACTCAAGATAGAACCCAGGGAATTCCTGTTTATTCTTTAGATTTCAGTTCAAATCTGCAAACATCCTCTCTTACTTTTATGTCCTCATCATCTAGTGTGCCTCAATAAATACTTATTTAATAAATTAGTGTAATGATCACCATAGGGGCAGCACAAGAACCAAATAACTGACCTTGGGCTTTTCAGTTCCCCCTTGCCAGGGGTATGATGCAACTCAGAACCCCAGGTGGGAATGAAACCACAGGTTATTCAACTCTAGGCATTGAGAAGTGAGAGGACAGGGACTTGGCTCTGACTAATCCTCCCCCAAATCCAGGTGGATGTGACTGTCTAGGTCGCTGGGATAACTTGGGAACAGGGATTTTTGTGGAGGGTCATTTCACTCTTATTTGGCATGTGGCTGGGTACAAACAGCTGTGTGTTTTACAGCCCCTTTACTGCTGACACCTGACCTTTAAATTCCTTCAGTGGCTCACTGCAGGCTTCATATGTGCTTCTCAGGAGGGTCTCTTTATACATTCCACCCATCCCTCAGGATACTGTAGGGGCTGGAGAGTCTTGTACTAACCACTATGAGTCTGCCTCGTCATCAACCCCTTGTTAGGCAGTTTTGTAGCTTTTCAGATAGTTTCTATAGTTTTATCATTAGTTCCACATTTAACCTTCCTAGCTGTCCACTTTCTTTTTAGCAACTAGACATTCTTGCCTAACCCCTTTTCCTAATTAATTTGTTATATAAGCTAAAAAGAATCCCCAAATAAGTGTCCAACATTCCCTCATCCTTCCTTCCAGGTACTTCCCTTTGCTCCTGTACTATCACATGACCTTTCCATGGAAGCAGCTCAAATCAATTCCAGTAGAGTGAGATCTCCCTCTAGTTCATGAAGTTTAGAAATAAATAATGATCCCTCTCCAGAGAAACAAGAGGCTGCAGCCAATGCTTGGGGGCATTAATTCTTCTTGACCTGTGGCAGAATATCTGAAAATCAACCCCCGAGTACTCAGATCCAAGAATTCTCCCTGCTCACAATAGGCAGCTTTAAATTAAAAAAAAAAACAAAAAACAAAAAGGAATCAAACTTTTCATTCTCCATTGGGTACACAGAAAACCACAAAAGAACGTTAAGACCTAAGAACGTTATTTACTAAAATAAAAAATTAAATCACCCTATGTTAAAACATGGTAATAATGACCAGAAAGATAAGCAGGAAAAATTTGATTTAATATTTTGCCAAAAATCTTGCCCTAATTCTTTTTTCAGGTAGAGCCTTCTCTATCTAAATACTACTCTCTGGAATTCACTTTTTCCCCCTCTCACATGTTTCTTTCTGAAGTTCCACGCCATGTTTAAGGCATTCTTAAGGAGCTGCTGTTAAAATAGACCCAGCCATCTATGCTCAGTCCTCTTCCTGCCTTGTTCTAAGACTAAATGCTGGTGACCCCTCCAGGCTCCCTCAGGAATTTGCATAGGAGTTTATTTACATACTGAATTATTTGGAAAGTCCTGGAATGATTGACATTTAGATCTAAGGGGCCCAAGATTTAGGGATGGGCAATTCCAGAAAGCAGGAACTATAGGTCTCAGTCCAACTGTGGCTTTGAGAGTTTACACTGGACCAGAGACTCAAATATGCAATGCTGAGATTTCATTTCTACCCTGACACCATAGATTTACCTTTTGCATCAGCACTCAGCTAACTAGGAGTTCTGGCAGTACTCTGCTTTCCCACAGAATATATAGATTGGAGAATGGCTTGGAAAATTATCACTGTCTGTCAAGCTTTAGGGGATTTTTAATGTGTGTATAGGTGTATCCATCCCCTTGTAGACCATAACATATTTCAGCTGAAGTTCCATATTCATATTTCTTTTAGATATTTCCATTCAGCATTATAAGCAATGACCCTAGCAAGCTTGGCAAAACTGCAAGAACTTTTCCTTGTAAAACAAATTATAGATGGTAGAAGGGACCCAAACATAAAAACACAAGCCCACACATTGCCTCAGGGTGGGCAGGAAAATAACAGGGCACTACCAGATACCTGCTGGTGGAAGTTGGATCCCAGTAGGGGACGGCTGATTGCCAGCCACCCAGCCCTCTCCCACCATGCCCTTTCTCAGTGACAGTGCTGAGTATGTGGGGTTGGGAAAATGGAGGCATAAAATCGATGAAGAGAAGTATAGAGTTATAATCCTTTTACATGTAAAAATGATTCCTATTGTAGTCTATGTTTATATGATCCACATTAAACATTGTAATGTATCCAAAAAAATCAATAAAAAGTTTTCCCATCCAAATTTAAATGACCAACATAGGACACCAAATACCAAATTAGAAAAAAAATTCAAACTTGCTAAATTATATCCTCAATTTCATTCCCATTCCCATCATATTTTTTAATTTGATCATGATATGATGGGAATATGATCATTCCCATCATATTTTTAACACATTCTTAATATTTAAGAGTAAATATTCTCATTCAACAGTTGCACAGAAATTAAGACTGTTCTAAGGAAATGTGTGTGATATGTGTGTACCAGTGCAGAATGACAATGTGGAAAAAGTTAACTTGGTTTGAATGTTTTCTTTAGTATGTGCTGATTCACCAACAGTTAATTTTAAAAGCTTTAAAGATGTTTTTCTGTTCTAACATAAATGGCCAACCAATAGATGAGAACTACAGGATTGTTTGAATAACAATACTATTATTGGATTTTATTTTTAAGTGTTGGTTTTGCATTTGATATCTTATTAAATAATTGTTTCTCTTATTTACAAGTAGTTAACAGGAAACAACATCAAAATTTCTATAATAGAAATAGGATAGTAACACTTGAAGCACTGGGCCTTGAGGGCGAAGAGGACATCGCCTTGACCCAAATTGCTTAGTACTGACTCATTTTAGGGAGAATGTTTGAGTTTCAAATGTAATCTCTGAAATGGGTCCATTCAGAACATGACTGAACCCATGATGAGACCCTAGACTATACTGATATCACCCAAAAAATGGTGCCTTGCAAGGTGTACTGGGCAATAGCTCTGCCTTCATGCTTTGTCTGGCACATACAAGTGTTTTGTTGGCTGTGTTTTCCATTTGGAACCTTGTATAGTTATCATAGAAAAACTTAATAAATATTGTATAATAATAAATATTCAAGACATATGGTTCTGGTTGTTATAGAAATTCTGTGAAAATCTATTCTGCTTTTACATTTATTTATAACTACCCAGTCTGATAATTTAAAAGATATTTGACTTATGAAAACACTCAAATTCCTTGCTTTTCCCATGTAAAATGTCTCCATTTTTACCACCCTGTCTCCTTTCCTCTCTGTCTTAGAGGAGGAAGTAGATGTTCACCTTGCTCCCTCTATTTGCCTCTTTGACCCCAGTTCCTCCTGTCTTTCTGAGGACCGTCGTCTACCCATCGTCACTCCTACTTTCATCCCCCTCTTTCCACCAGATCTTCTTCCTGAGTCTGCAAACAGCGATAAGCAAGAGGCAGAAGCCAAGATTACAGCTGGTTATTCAATAAGTTGCCCTCTCTACTTCTATCTTTCATGAAGCATTTCTATGGTTCAGATATCTCCTAATCAGAGAAAAGCTCAACTCCTTCCCTCCCCGCCTGACCAGCCAGAGTCAATACCCACTTTGGATTTTATAGCACTTTTATGTGAGCAGCGATTCACTTCATTTTTTCTCAGTGCATGCCAGACACTCTGTGTACATTCTCTTATTTAATCCTCACTTATAACTTCACTTTGAGAAGATAAGCTAATTGTCTGAAATTGCACAGCTACTAAATAGAAGAACCAGGATTTTAAACAAAGTTCCAGAGTCTGTGTTTATCTATTAACCTGTATTACTTCAGCTTAAGTCTAATTGAACACATGCCCTTGAATACGTATCTCACCATGTTACAGAATAGTCACACACACACACAGGGGCCCAGACTCTGGAGGATGGTATACCAATACCGTCCAGACCACCTACTGGGCTCATCTGTCCGAAGCCAGAGAAAAGACATCTCTCAATGGTAGAGATTAGTGAAAAGGAAAGGAAAGGTTTATTTAGGGCTATACAGACTTAAAGTAGTGACCCAATGTCTCCATTAAAATATCAAAGTCCTTTCAGATAACTACAGATGCCCACAGTGCTTCCTTCTCCCTCTGCTTTTATTCAGGGTACCGTAACTCAGGAAAAGCAGCACACATCCGTGTTTCCAGGCCGCTGACACTGTCGGCTGTGTCGCCATCCAGGCAGGGTCTCTAATTAATCCAAAGCCATGTGGCACCTTCTCACGATCTACTGGCAAGAGTTCTTTGTACCCATTTTTCCAGACAAAGTCTCTTCTTTCCTCCACCAGAGCTGGGAGGTCCTCACTCTGGCAAAACCTCGTGGTTCCCCCACTGCAGTGGCTGCCATGTCTGGGTTTAAATCCCTGCAGCAGTCTTCCTCTGTACCCACATTTCCAACTCCTCCCACAGTTGGCCACACACCCCCAGGACTCCCATTGAGTCTGGGCAGGTGTGGCCCCATGGCTTGGAGCCAATCATCTCCAATCTCTCAAGCAGGTGCTGTAACCAGGGGGAGTTGCCTCCCAAGTACATCTTGGGTGGAAGTCACTCCCTTCTCCCTGGCTCAAAGCATGGCCACAGCTATTTAACATATCTATGCAACCAGTTAAAGGTTATAGATATGTTAAATGACCATGCCAGAGGTTAGCTGCAAAGCCTTTGCTCTACAAAACAGCTCTCAATGGCCCTGCTCCATTTGTCCCTTCCCCCAACTCATAGCTGTTGGGGGGAAGGGGTGAGGACATCTTAATATTTCCTGGACACCATGGGTTCTGGACCCCATTCCAAATCCCTTTTTGCTGCCCCCCTCTTGGCTGCACACTGTTACAATCACTGCTAGATGTTAAACCCACTGAGGGCAGTAGCTCTGCTTGTTTTCTGTGTACAGTACAGAGCAGTACATACAGGATGTGAATACAAAGCATTTCTGGAAAGGGAGGGAAAGAAAACCTAAAAATTTTTCAATCTAAGTTTTTATAAACTTTCCAGTTCTTATGAACTTTCTCAAATAATTTTTCAGATGTCACTTCTGCATCTTTGTGATATAAAATTAAAACTATAAGGAGAGCAAGGTCCCTTTTGCTCATTCTGTCAATCCTACCCTAAAGAGCCCCTAATTTCCCTAGAAATAAGAGAAATCATTCCACAGCTTTTTTTCATGGTGAGAAACCCTGGTTTTATAGGCAATTTTCTGGGTAGCTGAGAAGTAGAGGGTGTGAGAATAGAGATTATCTTATTACCATTATAATGGCCATCAAGTGTGATTGACATAAAACAAAAGCATAACCTTCTCGGAGCATGTTTTATGCATTTATAAGCTTTACTTATATGTCAGAACAAAGCACAGTTAATTCATGTGGTAAAGAAGATCCTTAGGTGTCAATCCCAAAAGGTAAAATTTCTTTTGAACACTATTATTTTTTTAAAGATTTTATTTATTTATTTTTAAACAAAGGGGAAGAGAGGGAGAAAAAGAGGGAGAGAAACATCAGTGTGTTGCCTCTTGTGCACCCCCTACTGGAGACCTGGCCTGCAACCCAGGCATGTGCCCTGATTGGGAATTGAACCAGTGACCCTTTGGTTCACAGGCCAGCACTCAATCCATTAAGCCATACCAGCCAAGCTGAACATTATTAATTTAAAAAATATACACATAATATGAAGGTATATATACATATTTTAACAGCATTGTTAATTTTTCTGATAAAATTCTCAAGCCCTGGCTGGTGTAGCTCAGTGCATTGAGCATGGGCTGCAAACCAAATGACCACGGTTTGATTCCGAGTCAGGGCACATGCCTGGGTTGTGGGCCAGGTCCCCAGTGGGGGCCACATGAGAGGCAACCACACATTGATGTTTCTCTCCCTCTCTTTCTCCTTCCCTTTCCCTCTCTCTAAAAATAAATAAATAAAAATCTTTAAAAAATAAATAAAAAAAAGAAAATTCTCAGACTTCAGTCTTAAAAGTACAATTTCCTTTGGAATATTATTAATAAAAATATACACACATACATAATGTGAAGATATATATAATGCATACTTATATGTATATCTTAAAGGTAGAACAACAATAAAGTCAGCTGGAAACCATATCAGAAGCCTTTGTCTTCATCTGTGAGAGCTTACAGATCTGCCACTTATAGTAAACAGCCTATTATATGATTTTTGGGGTGAAATCTCATTTCTCTTATTCTGTTGTTACTATGGTTACCATCCTACAATAAAAAAAAATGAGGAAAGGAGAGCATAAACAGAAATTTCAATCCTTTCTTAAGAATGCGAAACTGAATACAAGATCTACTGGGATGAGGACAATGCCGGGCATTCTTCCCTGCAGAGCGGCCCACTGCTGGACACCTACCTGGAGCCCAGTCACACATCTCTGGCACTGATGTCCCCATGCTTCCCAATAATCTCATCTGCAATGCCACCATGGAACACAGCAGGCACCTGGAGGGGTGAAGAGGCAGAGCCAGAGCCTGGTCCCTTTGACATCAGAGTCTGGATACCTGAGTCACAGTATCCTAACCTGCTGTAGCCTGGCACAGATGAAACATGGGAAGCCAGGATCCATCAATGGCCTGGGTCTTAGGGAAGCCAGAAAACCTAGTCATGTGGGTGGGGCAGACATAGGTCCCCTTGGCCGGAATGATTTTTTCCTAATTTCTTTTTGTAAGGCAGATTTATCTTTGATCCTGTTTCTTTATCTCTAACACGAGGACAAAAATATAATAATATTTGCCACATGGAGTTATTGCAAGGATTAAATAAGATAACCATATTGGATGTATTTTGTGAGCTTGAGAACCAAAACGTGCAGTTTTTAATCACTGTGGTTATGGTTATTACTATGAAAACGAAATCAATCACGACTACCACAACTGGTAAAAAATCTCCATGCATTCTCTCAAAATATGGGACCCTGAGGCTTCCCTCATCACACATTTCTTCTGCCCTTTGTTCTAGACATTTTATCTTTGCCCTAAGAGATAATTGGTCCAAGAACTTTTCATCTGAAATGGATTTTAATCCTTATTTATTACATTTGCTTATGCTTCACTCACTGCACATGGAAACAATTTTTAATAACACTTTCTCTTTTTTGGCAATACACATGCTTATAAATGCCAGCTGTTGGGGTGAAAATGGGTCCATGGTCAATTCTAAGCTAAGCTAAATGTTCTAAGCTAAAAATAGAACATTTAAGTAAATTTTTAAGTGGAAAGCTCTATTCATCTATTTTTCCTTTGAAGACCAATCCCAAAAATGTTCAGTGAATGTCCTTCCATGATAACAATGGGTGTAAGGTTTGGGCATGGATATCTCCAAGTACAGCAACTGATGGAAGCTCAAATTAAGTGAAGCATGATTAAAAGTCATTTCTTACTCCAAAAGTGATGGCATGGAACACAGCTAGTATTTTTACTGCCTTAATCTTATTCCTGAAGGAAGTAATATCATTTTAATTACTTTATGAGGAAAAGAAGAATACAGGGATAAGAGTCAGGAGACAGGGAGTCTGGGCCCCTCTTTGCCATCACCTCGATGGGTGATATTAAGAAAACCCCTTAACTCTGGTTTACCTCTTCCTTCATTTGCAAAATGAATCACACCTTCCCTCCTCATCTTAGCAGAGTTCTGCCTATAAAGTGATTGATGTCCATGTGCTTTGAAATAAAATATTTTTTATTGCTATCCTAAGCCTGCATTGTTTACATTTTTGTTAGTGTTTACTTTTAAGGGAAGAAACCCATTAATGTCACAATGAAGCAACTCTTATCCTTTAAATTGTACCTTAGTATCACCTTGTGTGGGTTCTGTTTGGAAAGTTCTACCACCAGCCATTCTCAATGGCTCCCAGGCCCTTGGAGAAAGGCTGTCATGGGAACAAGGGAATTCTTTGTGTTTGTGTTAGCTTTCAGTGCACCAATATTGCTTCATTAATTACAGTGTTTTCCCTCCCCAAAGAGGCCTGGTGACTAGTAATAAGATGAATTAGCTCAATCTGCTACGTTAATTTCTTTTATTGGGAAGTTTAAATCATTAAACTAATGATCTCATCCATATTTTGAAGCAAGATAATAAAACGAATGCAGTTATAATCACATTTAACCCAAAACTAAACCGAACTTGGTAAATTGCTTTAAAAGATTCCATTATATTTCAGTAGTTCATTCTTAATAGTAGAAGAAAAAATATTGCCAGAAATAAAGAAAATAACAAAATGACCAACAGATTAGAAAGACGTTTTGCAACTTTTAATTTTTCCAAATGCAATAAATGTATTATTCTATTAAAGAATATTAAGGGATTGTTAATACAGTCCTTTTAGCAGAGGACTGAATCATAAAGATGAGGACAATACATGTGGATGTGTGAGGGCTTATATTGGCTCTGCACCATCCCTGACTGGATGGCTGTTTCCATGACCAATTCAGTCCCAGAAGAAATGGGAATGTGGGTAAATATTGGTGCCTCAAAGGTTTCACAAGTAAAGAGACTTTTGTTTAAATGGTGACATAGTTCTCAGAGACAGATGAGGGGGCTAGTCAGCTTCTGAAAATCTATTTCAGCAACCTGCTGATTTTATTAATATCTTTGCAATCTCTTCTAATCAAGCAGAGATCAATACCAGATATCTTAAAAAGAAAAGGGAATTTGCTGTAAACTACTTTGTGATTTTACCAAGTATTGCTTACTAAATTTTGCATTATAAAGCTGAAAATATTTTAACATTTCACCTTTATGAAGGTAACAAAAAGATAACTACTGAAATGATATATATATTTATATATAAATTATATTGTTAAATATAATATGATAATATAATTATATTTAAATTATATATATATCCACAATTTCATTAGTGAGCATTTTGTGTGTTGATGATGATGAGACCCCAATGGTTTTTGTGAATGCTCTGAAATCTACTTCCCATCTCTCTTTACTCATTATTTCTGGGTCAGTTCAGGCTTTTATTCTTTCTCACCTGGACCATTGTAATTAGCCCTTTTTAGCACCCTGCACCTCACACCTTTCTTCCATACCTTCCCTCCCCACAGCAGACTGAGTGAATTTTCTAAACACATCAGTATCACTCACCAGCCTGAAATCCTTGAGCAAACCCCTGCTCATATAATAAGCCCTCTCTTCTGTGTGCTCTTCTCTGAGCACTCCATGGTCCTTCCTGTCTCCCTGGCTCCTAGCCCAGGAGTATCACTATTGCCCTTTGTATTCCTTGTTATCCCTCAAGTGTCATATGTCCCTAAGATGCCCTCTCAATCCTGCAGCATCCCCTCTATACTTTCAGACAACTTCACCTGCTACCTTACCTTGTCACTTTATATTGTAAGTTTGTACTTACTTCTTGCCTCCTCATCTTTATCATTAATATATCCCCAGAGTCTACCACAGTGTCTGGCAAAGTTCTCCATAAATGTTTACTGAGTGAAGGAAGGAAAGAATAAAAGAAGAAACTAATTGGTTTTGTGTATACTTTTGAATTTGAAATATTATTCCTTAATTAATCGTAAGTATCTTTTCACAGACTCTTTACAAAATACAGATCATGCCATACACCACTTTTCATGCCGCTTTTCTTTCAACATTTGTTCTACTGACTTGAAGTCTTCAAATCCAGTCAAGTAAACTGTCCCAGCCACTGGAGAACAGATAGTGCTCTATCCAATTGCTAATATGATTTAACCTGAATAAAAATGTTTTCAGATTTGGAGTTAAGAGCAAGTAAGATGTTAATATTTGGAGCTCCATCTATATTTTTCCGTATGGTTTTATGTTGAGAATGTAGAACTTAAGAGACTCAGTTTACCCCCTAAACATAATGGTGAGTCATATTGACAAGCCAGTCACTACTCTTCTAAGAGTTTGGGGGTTGTATTTCCCAGGCCCCCACTCTTCCCTGACATCCACCATAAAACACCCTGAATTCAGAGATTGTGGACCATTTGCCTTGATATATGTGTTTAGCCAGTGGCCCGGGTATGTTATGAGAAATTAAAGAGAGTTCTGGAAATAATAGCTTCTCATTTAAAATAAGGAGAAAAAGAAAGTTTGTAACTCAAGGAAAATCTCAAAGAAAAGCAAACCAAATATATTCTGCAGTTATGTCTAGATTCTGATATTGAATTATCTATGTCATTGTTGATTTGATGGTTGTCCCTTTTCTTCTTCTGGCTATAATAACTGGGCTTCTTAGCAATAAATTAGATCTATTGTACTGTACTGGAAAGCAAATTAACTGAAAGGAATTTCGAAATAATTATATCATGGTCTGTTTATTGTAAATGCATTTGGTTAGGGGTTGGAAATTAGATTCCTAAAGATAACTAGAAGGAAAAGGATTCATTGAAAATAGATACAAATTATCAAAACTTCACATGTTATCATTGAGATTTTATGGGTATTAAAATAATTCAGAATTGTTAATGTCCAAAAAAATGGTATCCTAACCATATAGCACATTACTTTCTATGTTCTATATAAAATATAGTAATACAAAACACAATTATTTGCTAATATCTGAACTAGTTAAAATTTGTTCTCTTTGTCCCGTGGTCTGGAATTTGGAAATAAATCCCACCTTTACCTAAAGAATAGGGAAGAAATCAGTGTTAAATATTTCAATTCTCAAAATATATAATGCTTACCATCAAATTAGGGAAAATGGTTTTATATTCTTATTTGAGGTCAAAAAGATGTGTAGGGAAAGATGTGTAGAGGGACAGTGTCCACGTGTTGGCTAAGCCACCTGGCTAGCAGGCTCTTGCAGAGGTCCTGACTCAGACAGCGTGGACTATTACTGCTCCACATTAAGATAGCAGATTATATGTGCTGTCTGGGGTAGATCTAAGATGTTGTGCTTCATCTGCCTCCATCATACACATTACCTCTGGAAGTATTTGGGTATGCTCCTTGCAGGGAAGGTGAAATGCACTTATGTAGTGTAACTTGCCTAAAGTGCTTTTGCAATCCTTACAAACCATGGGATTTCTAATGACATTTTTTTCATATTAGTGTTGTTAGGGGATAAATAATATTTCTTATTGTTTCTTCAATTGTGTTGTGTACTAATTGGGTAATAGGATGGTTCTGGTAGGTCTAGTTTTTAGGGCATTTTGGTTTAAGTTTTTAAAATTTTTTAACTATAGTTGACATACAATATTATATTAGTCTCAGGTGTACAACCTTCTGATTTATATAACTTATGAAGTGACTACCCTGATAACTCTAGTACCTATCTGATACTATACATAGTTATTACAGCATTATTGACCATATTATATTCTCTATGCTGTACTTTAATCCAATTTATACTTCTTAATCCACCTCCCAAAAAACACCCTCCCATCTGGCAACAGTATAAATATTCTCTATAATTATGTCTGCTTCTGTTCTGCCTGTTCATTTATTTTGTTTTTCAGGTTTCACATATAAGTGAAATCATCTGGTATTTGTCATTCTCTGTCTGACTTATTTCACTTAGTATAATACCCTCTAGATTCATCCATGTTGTTGCAGATGGCAACATTTCATTCGTTTTTTTATGGCTGAGTCCTATTCTGCTGTGTATATATACCACTTCTTTATCTGTTTATCTATTGATGGGCCCTTAGGTTGCTTCCATATGTTGAGTATCGTAAATAATGCTGCAATGAACATGTGGATGTATATGTCTTTTTGATTTAGTGTTTTGTGTTTCTTCAGTTAAATACCCAGAAGTGGAATTGCTATGTCATTCTTTGTCTCTTCTTATAGTTTTTGTTTTAAAGTCTATTTTGTCCCCAGCTTTTTAATTTGTTTGTTTCCACTTTCATTAATACAGGGTCTGGCACAAATAACACCCTTTTTATTACAAAATCTTTTATTACAAAATCATAAGCATAAGCATGTAATTCTGTAACATAACAATATCACACTCAAGCATACCATCTGACATTTTAAGTGAAATGTTCAAATTAAAACTATAATTATTACACACATATTATAGCCCTACCAACCACACTCAAGCAGGCATTACTTCTGCCAGACCCCTGTATCTTTGTCCATCCCTTTACTTCCAGTGTGTGTGTGTTTTTAAACCTGAAGTGAATCTCTTCTAAACAGCATGTGTAAGTATCAGCCACACTATGTTTTTTGAGTGGAGCATTTAATGCACTTGCATTTACAGTAATTGTTGATAAATATGTACTTATTGCCATTCTATTACTATATTTTTATTTTCTTCTTTTTAAAGAAGCCCCTTTAACACTTCTTGTAATACTGGTATGGTAGTGATGAACTCCTTTAGCTTTTTTTTTTGTCTGAGAAGCACTTTATCTGTCCTTTGATTCTAAATTATAGCTTTGCTGGGTAGAGTAATATTGACTGTAGGTCTTCACTTTTCATTGCTTTTAATATATTGTGTCAATCCCTTCTAGCCTGCAAAGTTTCTGTGGAGAAATCAGCTGACAGTCTTGTGGGAACTCCCTTGTAGGTATCTGAGTGCTCTTTTCTTACTACTTTCTCTTTGTCTTTAACCTATGGCATTTTAATTATAATATGTCTTAGTGTGGTCCTCTTTGAGTTAATCTTTTTTAATTGAATTTTTTGGAGTGATGTTGGTTAATAAAATTATATAGGCTTCAGGTGTACACTTCTATGATGCATCATCTGTATATTGTGTTGTGGGTTCACCATCCAAAGTCAAGTCTTCTTCCATTACAGTTTATCCCCTTTTACCCTCTTCTCTCCCTCCACGCACCCCCGCAACACCCGCCGACTCCTCTTTCCCTCTGGTAATCACCACCCTGTTGTCTGGGTCTATGAGGTTTTTTCTCTTTGCTTAATCCCTTCACCTTTTTCTCCTAGCCTCACAACCAGCCTCCCCTCTGACAGCTGTCAATTCATTCTCCATATCTAAGGGTCTGTTTCTATTTTGTTTGTTAATTTATTTTACTCATTAGATTCCACATGTAAGTGAAATCACATAGTATTTGTCTTTCTCTAACTGGCTTATATCATGTAGTATAATATCCTCTAGGTCCATCCATGTTGTTGCAAAAGGGAAGATTTTCTTTTTATTATTTTTTATGGTCAAGTAGTATGTGTAAAGGCGAGACAGCTTTTTTCCTTTTCATTGAATTTATTGGGGATGACACTGGGTAACAAAATTATACATATTTCAGGTATATAATTCTATAAAAGATTATCTGTACATTGTATTGTGTGTTCACCACCCCAAGTCCAGTCTCCACTCAACAGTACTAATGTCCCTTTACCCTCCTCCGTCATCTCCCACGCTTCCTCCCCCAAGCAATCACTACATTGTCGTCCATGTCCATTAGTTTTATCTTTCTCTCTCTCTTTTTTTTGCTATATCTTTCCTCCCCCACAGTCTCCACAAAAGGTGTCAACCTGCTCTATCTGTGAGTCGGTCTCTATGTTGCTTGTTAGTTCATTTTGTTCACTAGGTACCACATATGAGTGAAATCATATGGTAAGTGTCTTTCTCTGACTGGCTCATTTCACTTAGCATAATACTCTCTAATTCCATCCATGTTGTCACAAAAGGTACAATTTCCTTCTTTTTATGGCTGAGTAGTGTTCCACTCTGTAAATGTACCACTGTTTTTTTTTATATAAGCCTATTTGTTTTTACTTTATTCTAGAATTCATCAATAATTTTATTGGATCACAACATTCAATTCCAGGCAGCATTCTTGAATTTAAGGAATACGTGTGTAGTTTAGTGAATATGGTTTGGAGAGGCATCCATTCCATTTATTCAATATTTTCCTCTTCTTTTCATGCCTAAAATCCAGATGTTATGTTATTAATAATTTATAAAAATTAGATATTTGTACTGACATTTGAAATTGAAAAACAGATGAGGAATGTTGTTATTACTTGGTGACACAAAACTTATAAGTCCCCAAGGGGCTGACTACTTCAGTTTTTCATTTTCTCTTTTATTTATTTTTACTTTGTATGTTTTATTTTTTGGATCATCAGCTACCTTTTTTTTTTCACTTTTTTTATTGTTGTTCGAGTACAGTTGTCTCCATTTTCCCCCCACCACTCCTCCCCACCCCAGCCATCCCCACTTCCCACCCTTGATCCTACCTCCCTTTGGTTTTGTCCATGTGTCCTTTATACATGTTCCTTGACAACCCTTTCCCCCTGTCTCCCCATTTTCCCCTCATACCTCCCTTTCAGTTACTGTCACTTTGTTCTTAATTTCAGTGTCTCTGTTTATATTTTCCTCACTCATTTGTTTTGTTGATTAGGTTCCACTTATAGGTGAGATAATGTATGTACCACTGCTTTTTTATCCACCCATCTTCTGATGGACACTTAGGCTGCTTCCAAATCCTGGCTATTGTAAATAACACTGCAATGAACATAAGGGTGCGTATAGTTTTTCAAATTAGTGTTTTGGGTTTCTTCAGACAGAAGTGGAATCACTGGGTCATTATGCAGTTCCATTTTTAATTTTTTTATGTAACTCCATACTGCTTTCCATAGTGCCTGCCCCAAACTGCATTCCCACTAACAGCGCAAAAGGGTTGTCCTTTCTCCATGTCCTTGTCAACATTGGTTGTTTGGTGATTTATGGAAGATAGCTGTTCTGACAGGTGTGAAGTAGTATCTCATTGTGGTTTTAATTTGCATTTCTCTCATGATTAGTGCTATTGTGCAGCTTTTTGTTTTCTTTTGTTTTTATTTTAATTACTTTTTTCTCTGTCATATTTATTTATGACAATTATTTATGACAAATTACTTATGACAATTATTTATGACAAATTAATTATGACAATTATTTATGACAAATTACTTCTTCTAATTTGTTTTTCATATTTTCACATTTTTTATTGTTGTTTAGTACAGTTGCCTACATTTTCCCCTTCCTCCTCCCTCCAACCCAGCCATCCCCACTTGCCACCTTTGATCCTACCCACCTTTGGCTTTTTGTATGTCTATTGGCCATCTATATATCTTATTTGGAAAAGTACGTATTCAGTCCTGTTTCCAGTTTTTAATTGGATTGTTTTTTTCATGTGTTGATTTTTATCAGTTCTTTACAAGTTTTGGATATTAATCCCTATATCAGAGGTATTATCGGTGAACATATTCTTTCATTCAGTGGGTTGTCTTTTCATTTTGTTGATGGTTTCATTTGCTGTGCAAAATCTTTTTAGTTTGATGTAGTCCCATTTGTTCATATTTTATTTTTTTGTTTCCCTTGCCCAAAAAGATATATTGCTACCAGAAATATCCGAGATTTTACTGTCTATGTTTTCTCCTAGTGCTTTGATGGATTCAAGTCTAACATTTAAGTCTCTAATCCATTTTGAGTTTATTCTTGCATATGGTATGAGAAGGTGATCTATTTTCATATTTTTCATATATCTGTCCAATTTTTCCAATACCGATTATTGAATAGACTACATTTACCCCATTGTATGTTCTTGCCTCCCTTGTCAAATATTAATTGACTATAAAGATGGGGGTTTATTTTTTTGTCTCTGTGTTCTGTTCCATTCATTTATATGCCTGTTTTTATGCCAGTACCATGCTGTTTTGATTATTGTAGTCTTGTAGTATAGTCTAATAGCAGGTAGTGTGATTCCTCCAACTTTGTTCTTTTTTCTCATGGTTGCTGTTGCTATTCAGGGTCTTTTGTTGTTTTGTATAAATTTTGAAAATTTGTTCTGGTTCTGTGAAATATACTATTGGTATTTTGATAAAATTTTTTTGGATCTACATATTGCTTTGGATCGTAAGGAAACTTTAATGGTGTTAGTTCTTCCTATCCATGAACATGGTATATGGTTCTGCTTATATGTACAATATCTTCTTCAGTTTCTTCTGTGTCTCATAATTTTCTGAGTACAGGTTTTTTACATATATTTCTGATATTTTTAATGCAGTTCTAAATGGGATTATTTCCTCAGTTTCTATTTCTGATAGTTCATGATTTGTGTATAAAAATACAACTGATTTCTGATATTTATTTTGTATCCTACTACTTTACTGAGTTAATTTATCAGTTCTAGTAGTTTTTTGGTGTGATCTTTAGGGTTCTCTATATTCAGTATCATATCATCTGCAAATAACCACAGTTGTACTTCTTTCTTTCCAAATTGGATATATTTTATTTCTTCTTCTTGTTTGATCATTGTGGCTAGGACTTCCAGTACTATGTTTAGTAAAAGTGGTGAAATTGAACATCCATGTTATGTTCCTGATCTTAAGGAAAACATTTTTAGTTTTTGCCCATTGATTGTGATGTTGGCTGTGGGTTTGTCATATATGGCCTTTATTATGTTGAACTATGTTCCTTCTAGTCCCACTTTGATGAGCATTTTTATCACAAATGAGTGCTGGATTTTGTTAAATGCTTTTTCCATATCTATTGATATAATCATGTGATTTTTATCCTTCATTTTGTTTGTGTGGTGGATCACATTTATTGATTTGTGGTTATTGTACCAACTTTCCATCCCCAGAATAGGTTCCTCTTGATAATGATACAATTATTTTAATCTATTGCTGGATAGATTTGGTTTGCTGATATTTTATTGAGGATTTTAGTGTCTATGTTCATGAGGGTTATTGGCCTATAATTTCCTTTCTTTGTAGTGTTTTTATCTGGTTTAGAATTAGGATAATGCTGGCCTTGCGAAATAACCTTAGAGCTTCCCTCCTCTTGAATTTTTTAGAATAGTTTGCAGAAGACAAGTGTTAGTTCTTCTTCTAATGATTGGTAAAATTCACCCGTGAAGGCATCTAGTCCAGGACCATTGTTTGTTGAGAGGTTTTGTTTTTGTTTTTGCTTTTGTTTTGTTGCTTCAATTTCAATAGTTGTAATCTGTCTATTCAGATTTTCTGATTCTTCCTGATTTGGTTTTTGAAGATTGTATGTTTCTAGGAATTTATCCATTTCTCCTAGATCATCCAATTTGTTGGCATATAATTATTTGTAATACTTTCTTGTAATCCTTTGTATTTTTTGGTGTCACTTGTTATTTCTCCTCTTTCACTTCTGATTTTATTTATTTGGGTCCTCTCTTTTTTTATTTTTGATGTGTCTTTGTAAAGACTTGTCAATCTTGTTTATCTTTTTAAAAACCATATCTTGATTTCATTGATCTTTTTATTAGTTTTTTTAGACTCTTTTCTTTATTTTTGCTCTGATCTTTATTATATCTTTATTATTTGTTTTTTGTTCTTTTGTAGTTCCTTTAAATGTAAAGTTAGACTGTTTATTTGAGATTTGTTGTGTGTTTCCTGAGGTAGGCTTGTAATGCTATAAATTACCTTCTTAGGACTGCTTTCACTGTGTCCAACAGTTTTGGGGTTATTGTGTTCTCATTTTCATTTGTTTCAAGGTATCTTCTGATTTCTTCTTTGTCCTCATCGTTATCTCATTTATTGTTTAGTAACATGTTATTTAGCATCCATGTGTTTGTGATTTTTTTCTTGTGAATCATATGTATTTTCATACCATTTTGGTCAGAGAACATTCTTCACATAATTCCAATCTTCTTAAATTCATTCATACTTGTCTTGTGTTTTAACATGTAATCTATCCCATAAAATGTTCCACATGCACTTGAAAAGAGTGTATATTCTGCTGCTTTGGGATGAAATCCTCTGAAGGTATTAAAATCCGTCTGACCTGGTATATCATATAAGGTTGCTGTTTTCTTGTTAATTTTCTGTCCAGAAGCACTGTCCATTGATGTCAATGGGGTATTAACATTTCCTACTATGACTATATAACTGTCAATTTCTCTTTTGATGTCCATCAAGATCTGCTGTCTATATTTAGGTGCTCCTATGTTCTGTCCATAAATCTTTACAAGGGTTACATCCTCTTGTTGAATTGCTCTCTTCATCATTTTGTAGTGTCTTTCTTTGTTTCTATAGCCTTTGTTTTAAAGTCTACATTGTCGGATATAAGTATGGATACCCCAGCTTATTTTTCTTTTCTATTTGCATGAAAAATATCTTTCCATCCCTTTACTTTTATTTTGTGTGTATCTTTCAATCTGAGGTAAGTCTGTTGTACACAGCATATAGATGGATCTTGCTTTCCTATCCATCCAGCTACCCTGCATCTTTTGATTGGAACATTTAAATCATTTACGTTTAAAGTGATTCTTCAAGTATTTATTTATTACCCTCTTATCCTTTTAACTATGTTTTCCTTTTTCTAATATATTTTATTGGTTATGCTATTACAGTTGTCCCATTTCCCCCCTTCATTCCCCTCCACCTTGCACACCGCCTCCCACCCACATTGCCCCTCTTTAGTTCATGTTCATGTGTCATGAGCTCTTTAGCTTCTACATTTCCCATACTATTCTTGCCTTCCCCTTGTCTATTTTCTACTTACCATCTATGCTACTTATTCTCTGTACCTTTTCCCCCTCTCTCCTCCTCCCTGTTGCTAACCCTCCATGTGATCTCCATTTCTGTGGTTTTGTTCCTGTTCTAGTTGTTTGCTTTTGTTTTAGGTGTGGTTGTTAATAATTGTGAGTTTGCTATCATTTTACTGTTCATATTTTTTCTCTTCTTTTTCTTAGATAAGTCCCTTTAACATTTCATATAATAAGGGCTTGGTGATGATGAACTCCTTGAACTTGACCTTATCTGGGAAGTACTTTGTTTGCCTTTCCATTCTAAATGAAAACTTTCCTGGATAGAGCAATCTTGGATGTAGGTCCTTGTGTTTCATGACTTGGAATACTTCTTTCCAGTAAGGTTTCTTTTGAGAAATCAGCTGACAGTCTGACGGGAACTATTTTGTAGGTAACTGTCCCCTTATCTTTTGCTGCTTCTAGGATTCTCTCCTTCATTTTAATCTTGGCTAATGTAATTATGATGTGCCTTGGTGTGTTCCTCCTTGGGTCCAACTTCTTTGGGACTCTCTGAGCTTCCTGGACTTCCTGGAAGTCTATTTCCTTTGCCAAATTGGGGAACTTCTCCTTTATTATTTGTTCAAATAACTTTTGCACTTGTTGCTCTTCCTTTTCTCCTTCTGGTAACCCAATAATTCAGATGTTGGAACATTTAAAGATGTCCTGGAGGTTCCTAAGCCTCTCCTCACTTTTTTGAATTCTTGTTTCTTCATTCTTTTCTGTTTGGTTGTTTCTTTCTTCCTTCTGTTCCACTCCATTGATTTGAGTCCCAGTTTTCTTCCCATCACTATTGGTTCTCTGTGCATTTTCCTTCATTTCACTTAGTGTAGCCTTCATTTGTTCATCTAATTTGTGACCAAAGTCAACCAGTTCTGTGAGCATGCTGATCACCAGTGCTTTGAACTGTGCATCTGATAGGTTCATTATCTCTTGGTTGCTTACATGTACATGTATTGGCTCTGGGGCTTTGATCTATTCTTCCATTTGAGCCATTTTTTTTGTCTGGTTGTGCCTGTTATATATGAGGGGCAGAGCCTTAGGTGTTCACCAAGGCGGGGCAACCCAGTCCCTGGGTGGTGACACTGTATGTGGGGGCGGGGTCAGAGAGGGAACAATGGTGCTTGCTCCACTCTCTCTCAGATTTTAGTCCCTTCTACCATTTCCCACAAGCAAATTTTGCCTTTCTGGTGCTAGTTCCTGGGTGGGTGGGCTTGTGTATGTTCTATGACCCTGTGGGTCTCTCCAATGAACTCTCCTGTGAGGCTGGGAATCTCTCCC
>PVKM010002030.1:0-69357 GCA_004027735.1 Carollia perspicillata | reverse complement strand
TGGGTCACTTATTTAAGTCCACATAGCCTTAAATAAACCTTTCCTTTCCTTTTCACAAATCTCTGGCATTGAGAGATGTCTTTCCGATTGGTGGTGGACAGACGAGCCCAGTAGGTGGTCTGGATGGTATTAGTATATCATCCTCTGGAGTCTGGGCCTCTGTGTGTGTGTGTGACTGTTCTGTAACAGTTTTTTGATGTCCCTGGGTGGGCCAAATGTTGTCACCCCCCCCACCTCTGTTCTGTAACAAAAGTAAGGCAGGGAAATCAGTGAGGAGACTTGCAGAGATTCAGGAGAGCAGTAAAAGTGACTCTGATCGAGGCTGTAGCAGAGAATTAGATGGTAAGTACTCAGATTTGGGGTTTGTTTCCAAAGCACATCCAACAGAGTTTCTGAATGGTTGCTGTGGAGCCAAGAGGAGCTGCTAGAGTTAGTACAGCTCTTTCCACCTAAACGAGCGCCGCATGTCTACACTCCCACCTTCCTGTGACCGTGCAACTTGCTTTGACCGTGGAAGTGGAAGGGACATGTTTCATGTCTTTCTGGAAGCTTTAAGAACCCATCATGCTGCCTCTGTTCCTTTTTTCCCCACTGTAGGACCACAGAGGTGTTCTAGAAAGCTGTTACTTGATCAACCTGGGCACAGAGTGTGCACGATGACAATATTGTGCAGAGTGCCCGGGGAACCTATGACAGATATTTACCAGCAGGTAGAGGAAATAACCTTTTCTTTTTAAACTAGCAATTGTTGCCAGCAATCCATTGAAATTATATCTAATGAGTTTAAATATTCTAGGATCGGAAAAGATGGGAAAAACAGATTAGCAGTATCTTGTATTAGATACTACTGGCTGCATTTGACAAGTGTTACAAAAGGATGAGATTAAAAAGAATTTGAATTTGCTGGTCAGCAAACATAAATGAAAGAGAATGCAAGGGGAGTGAGAAAATTTGGAGATTTGTAAGACTGGAATAAGCAACTGCTTTTCACTACCTACCAGTATAAAATGAACTTGAGAATATCTTAAAGCAAAAAAAGCCTTTTGGCAAGGATCAAATCAATGGTAAGTCCCTCACTCCCACTGTTACTCCCTCTGGGTAGATTATGATGGTACTCAGTAATTTAGCAGAAAATAGCTGAGGAAAAATATGTAGCCTTCCCACAATGCTTAATGAGCTCAGGGCACCTGCATTTAAGTCTTGTCTCAAAAAGAACTTTATATGGCTATTGGCACATGGAACTGATTGGAATCAAATAAATTAAAAATTCAAAAGTTTTTGAGACAGTTGTGCTGTCAAAAAGAGCCACTAATCTAAAGTAGAAGAAACTGATTGAGAATAAAATAAAATAATCTTGAGGCCTCAAGGATCAGGAAGCAGTTTGGCAAAGCTGTTTGGACTCCAAAGAGGGCATATTCTCTGAAGCTCCATTCAGATGTGACTACAGAGGATAATCTCAAAGGAAGGAGCATCCAGAAGCTGGAGCCATGAGTCCTGGAGGAAAGTAAACTGGATGAAATTACCCCGTGACGCAGAATTGAAGACTAATAAATAATTATTCCCTGAAACCAAAGTAAGAGACCTTCCCAAGTGTCTGGGGATTCTGAATGGCTAGGTGACTATGTCTCTTTTTGAACAGGAATCTCTACTGTGGCTTCATCTCTGTATAAACATCATATACGGGGTGCAGGGGGAACTTAACAGCTTTACTTTTGTGGTTATGTATTTCTCAATAGAGTAAAGCTATGTTCACACCTAATACAGAGACTGTCTGGTATCACCTCTTCCTATTGTGTATCACTCACCTTAATGTATTACTATGAACGTTTTCACATATGTTTAAAATTAGAAAAAGTATCTAATGAACTCCCATATATAGACCTAGGTCTATAATATTTCTCTTATTCTCTTCTCTTTATTCTCATTCTTCCTGTGTTGCCGGAAACTCTTTTTTAGTAGTATGCAATTTAATCATCCACGAACTACATTTATTAGTGGCGCCTGATGCTGGAATGGAAATAGACAATAAACCAATGGAACAACAACATTTTCCAGGAAAATATATAACCTATATGTGCCTATTATATAATAAAAGTGGCACTTTTTGCTAAATCATTAAATATATCATGTTAAGAAAACAAAGAAAGGACTTTACAGATTAAACTACATACAAAATGTAAAGTTCTTTTGCAAAGTATATGTTAAAGCAAACTAAAAAACTTGCAACCTTGGTATTCTTGGTGACAAGAAATATATACAGACTTTCACTGCACTTAGTATATAAATAAGAAAATGTGAGTTCCAAGTGTAAAACTATCAAGTTTCATTAACCATGTAAGACAATGTTTTTAATAAAATGATTTTAGATTTTTAGTAAGAAGCTATTTTTACTATTAATGTCTATTATTAGCAGTAGTGTATAGAAAGAAGTTATCTCTTTATATGGATGGAATAGAAACTGGTGCAATATGACTGAAATAAAATTAGTATGTATTAACATTTTAAATGAGCTATCCATTGATTTTAGTTATCTTCTAGAAGTTTATTTTCTTTCCTTTCATTCTTCTTTTTTTCCTCTCATCCTTCCATCATGTAGTCTATCTCTACTTTTTCCTTCTATTTTCTTTCCTTCTTCCTCAAATTAATTTATTTAGCCAATCTCAGTAGCTGGTATATTCCCTTCATTATCTGTTATCCTCACAGCAATGCTGCGAAATGGTCATTTTTAAAAACCCCACATGAGAGATTGATTGGAACTACTTTTGGTGCCTCATGAAGAGCAATGTTAAGAAATCATGCTACATACTCACATCCAGCATAGCGTTAGTTGAATAACTAAATCAGGACAACCAAGCTTATTCGGACAGGCTGAACTGAACGTATATAGCCAGCTTCAGGAGAAAAGGAACCTCTACTTAATATGTCTCTTTGAGTTCAGTCAATATCCTTTAAGGTCTCTTCCTGATCGAGTAGGTCTCCTATCCCATGTGGTCAGCTCATAACCAGGTGAGCCCCATTGAAAGCCTTCCTAGGACTAGGTAGACAGAGCGCATCGGATAACCAGATATTCAGATATTCTCTTCAGTCATGCTATTTCAAAATGACCTATACTAATTAAGTCACTAGATTAGCAAATACTATTTTACATCTCTCAATGAGTTTGAGTAACTTGTCCGATGTCAAATAGTAAGTTACAGAGCAGGATGTCAACTCTGGATCTAATGCCAGAGTCCCAGCTCCTAACCACTACACTGTACTATTTCATTTATTTATTCATTTATCTATCCATTTGTACATAATTACTGAGTTCCTATTATGATCTAGATGTTGAAGAGGTTATTGTTAAAGAACTTATGTCATTTAAAAAATCCTGCTTGTCCCAGTATTTCATCAGAGTAACTAAATCAATAAAACAAAGACTTTTAAATTCTAGTCTGTCCTGGTTCTGCAAATGTTCTCATTGTTAGAAATCAAGCAGAGCTTCCACCCAACAGACCTCTGTGTTCATAACACAAGACCAATATCTTATTGTATAATGCAAATATTTGATGTTACTTAAAGCATTGGTAGTAGGTGAAAAATACAGTAGTCCCACCTTATCCATGGGGCAAATATTCCAAGACTGTCTGGATGCCAGAAACCATGAATAGAACTGAACTCTATATATGTATATATCATGTTTTTCCTATTCATACATACCTATGATAAAGTTTAATTTATAAAGTAGACAGAATAAGAGATTAACAATAATTAATACATAGAATAATTATAACAGCACACTATATATGAGAATGTGGTCTCTCAAAATAGCATATTGTGCTGTATTCACTCGCCTCGTGATGTTGTGAAGTGATAGAGCACCTACTTGTTGAGACAAGTGAGGTGAATGACATAGGTGTTGTGATGTACTGTTAGGTTAGGCTAAAAGGGGGATCATCCAACCATGTCAGGAGCAGAACATGCTGATGGCTGGGCATCCTCAAGGCTTGAAGGTTTTAAAAATAATTTCAAACCACAGTTGACCACGGGTAACTGAAACTGCAGATAAGCGGGATTACCACAGAGTGTGTGGTGGGGGGAGGAAGAGGCAGGGGTGGGGAGGCAGTGGGCCGGGAGGCAAGGAAGCTTTTCCTGGATCCCTCTAGGGAGTATCCAGTGTCACCTTCTTCACCCTGGAGTTAAATCTACTCTCTTCATCTGCTCCAACTCCTCATCAGTCACAAAAAAATAAATAAATAAAATTTATGTGTAACTACACTGTATTCAAAAGAAAAGAATTTACTTTAAAAAAAAGGGCTTGTTTTGCTTTATTTTGCCCATGCAAATATTATTTAGTTAGGACCTACCATCTGCCAAGGCTCTGAGCTACTATATGTAGTAGGTTCTCACAAGGAGCTCAAACCCATCATAGCTATTTTCATGCTGTTAGAAGAAATTCCCAGTAGTAAGGGTTCTCAAGTCCTCAATTGGAGTGGTGATTTCCCCACATGGAAAGATGTTAAGATTAAACTTTATGGACAACTGGAAGTGATGTAGTAGAAAGGGTAAGCACTTCACATAGGTGGCTGGACCACATGAACTTGTATGAGATTATGTGTGTGTACATATGTGTATATATATATATATATACACACACACACAAACACTATATCAAATATATTATACATAGTGTGTGTGCATGGGTGTGAATTCTTAGTGACTAGAAAAGACCAATTTGGAGACATCTTGAATAAGCACTTTTAAAATGGAAATGCCATAATGCCATCGAGGATGCTCCCTCTGCTTATCCAACCATTATCAGTTGATTTATGTAATAAAACAGAAGACCAAGAAAGACTGAAAATACAGCTTCCACTAGAGTGTTCTCATGCTGTGATTGTTGAAGTGATAAACAATTTGCTTTTAATGCTAGTGCATACCACTTAGCACCATACTTAACTAAAGGACAAAAATCGCTCATTTTTCATCCACTTGCTTAACTGACACTGAGTATAATTTGTATAATCTATGTATTGTCACTGAGTTTAAGACAAAGAGCATTTAATAGATCCCATTTTTAAATTTACAGCAAGCATTTAAAATTTTAATTCCTTTTTTGTTTATACTCTTATTCAACTGAATTTAATGTCAAATAGATAATGTATTTAGGCAACAAAAACAGTAAGTACTAATAAAAATGATATGCTAAAAATATTTTTTAAGATACAGTTTTCAATTAAAATCATTTTGTATCGTGTTATCTCTGTGTGATAAACATATATCCACGTGTCCATGGCTGGTATGGGTCAATTGGTTGTAGCATAGTCCCATAACCAAAAGGTTGCAAATTTGACTCCCAGTCAGAACACATTTCTAGGTTGTGAGTTTGATCCCAGTCTATGCACATATACATTCTCCTTAGTGCATATAATTCCCAGTCTAGTCTGGATGTAAATGGGAGGCAAACAATTGATGCTTCTGTCTTGCATCAATGTTTCTCTCTTTCCCCTCATCTCTCCCTTTCTCTTTCTCCAAAAACAATGAAAAAAAAGTCCTTGAATGGGAAATATATTTCATATATATATGAAGTATATATAAATATATAATATACTTATATATCATATATGCATAATTATGTATTTACACATTATATATTATTTAGTATATATTATATAATAAATATATGGATATATGGATATATTGGACATATATGGATACATAAATACATATTTGCATATAATTGTATATTTATAAAATTATATATTTATATATTATATGTTATGTGGTATATTATATGTAATATAAATATTTGGATATTATATAATTTTATAAATATATAAAATATAAATATATATATACATGTATATATACATATGAATGGCACAAGTTGATTGCTAACTATTATATAAAACAATCTTGCTTTACTAGCATATTCTTAAAAATAATTAGCAGCATTACAAATTACCCTCAATATACTGAAAGAAACTCATGGATGAATTTGCAGGTATATATATAGTCTCCCAGAAACCTATCTTGATTTTGCTTCATCTTCTATATAAATATATGTATATTGCTAAGGGAATATTATTGGAGAATTATTATATTTGAGCTCTGTTTTAGTAGATCATCTATTTACAAAAACCATACACCACTCCTTCCTTGTGGATTTTTTTTTTTTGCAGTTCATAAAGGGCCACAGAAAATAAGGGGAATTATCATAAAAATAAGTTTCTTTTTTTTTCTTGCTTAATCACTTCACCTTTTTCACCCAGATCCCCAACCTCCCTCCCCTCTGACAGCTATCAGTCTGTCTATGAGTCTGTTTCTATTTTGTTTGTTAGTTTATATTTTCATTAGATTTCACATGTAAGTGAAATCACATGGTGCCTGTCTTTCTCTGTCTTATTTCACTTAGCATAGTACTCTGCAGATCTATCCATGCCATTGCAAATGACGAGAGTTCCTTTTGTTTTATGGTTGAGTAGTATTCCATTCTGTAAACATATCACAGTTTTTATCCACATGTGTACTGATAAGCACTTGGGCTGCTTCCAAATCTCAGACAACACTGTGGTGATTACTAGAGGGAAAGAAGAGCCAGGGGAGGTAGAAGAGGGTAAGGACAGATAAATGGTGATGGAAGGAGACTTGACTTGGCATAGTGCACACGCAAAACAATATACAGATGATGTATTATAGAACTGTACACCAGAAACCTATATAATTTATTACTCAATGTCACCTCAATAAAGTCAGTATGAATTTTAAAAAATATGTTAAATCAGTTATCTATAAATGTAATCAAATTTCAAAAGGAATGATTTGATTAAAAAATTAAAAGGTCGTTTTATTTATTTACTTATTTATTTACTTATTTTTCTATTAAGAAACTAATTATATATGTACACCCAATTAAATCTAAATCAAATAGGTTATTTCAATCTCAATCCAAATGTGATGTTTATTTCAAAGGCAAGACATTGTCACAATTTTATTTTAACATTGGGGTGAGTTATAGAACTGAGTAATCTTTTTCAACAAGAAGAGAGAACTCTTAAAAAAACATGTTAGTAAATTCTCTACCCACCACACACATGTATATATCTAATGTTTTTAAAGTGTTAAACTAATTCATTTGTTGAATCTATTATTGATACTTAATGATCAGTAAGCTTGGTTTGATAATAAGGAAAATAAATATAAGACAAAAAAAGCAACAAAAAACTTTACAGACTTGCATTTTAAAATATCGAACAACTCATGTTTTACAATAGTGTAGTGGAGGAATCCTAGGATTAAAAAACGTGCTGTAGCCATCTCTCAGGAACCATAAAATATATTGCTTTTCTTAATTACACCCAACCTTCGACTGGGGCCAACAGTTCCTAAAGAAAACACACAAAAAAGAAAAGTATTGATTGATTGTTGATCTCTGTATTATTCATTCAATTAACTGTCATATAGCACATTGAATATAAAGTTAAGCAAAACTTCACCTATCAGTTTATTCTTTAATTCAGCAAAAATTTATTGAGCATTTACTAGTTCAAATATGGTACTGAAGGACAGGGGAGAGGAACAGTAAAGAAAGCCAGCCATAACTCCTGATGTCATGGAGCTTAGATTTTAGTGAGGGAAGAAAATAAAAGTGACTGACCAACAAAACGGGTAAGTATTTTTATTAATTCAGTTAATCAAATGTCAGCTCAGTAAAAATATTCCCATATCACTATTCAGCTTACTTTGATTTATCAATTTGAACTAATAATTTAATGAAATACAGTTTAAGATGCAGAAATATACTTATATGTATACATGGTTTCCTTCTTAGCATATTTAATACTGATACAGGTCTACCATGGAATTTGTTTTGCTGTATCTGACCCCACTTATTTTAGGGAGATGAACTTCTTTTTATTCTGTAAATAAGAATGCAATAAATACCTGGCCTTAATATGCACTCCTTTCTCCTTCACAACATCTTTCCCACAGTAAATATTTCCTGAGCCGATGAATAGTGCCAAGCTCTAAGTTTTGTTAATAGGAAAACAAAATACTGCTTTTCTTTTTTGTGTGTTTTCTTTAGGAACTGGTGGCCCCAGTCGAAGGTTGGGTGTAATTAAGAAAAGCAATATTTTATGGTTCCTGAAAGATGGCTACGGCTTTAATGAGAACAGCAAAACCATGGAATTAGAATACAAATGTACTAAGTGAAAGTGGAGGTAAGTTCCTTGTGCTCAGAGCTATGAGTAATTATAGTTGCAAAAGTGGGTGTGTGGAAGGAAAGAGGTCAGTGATAGTGGCACTCGAGTATGGTCCAGAAGGAAGAGTTGCATAAGGTATTATAGGCAGGATAATTAGACTCTTCAAACATGTTCAAAATATTTATTAGTTTCTGTAAAGTTGAGGTCTGTTGACAGATATTGATATATGTTGATCTGCCTTCTTTAATAGCCATAGAGGATAGACAATATGGACATAAATACATATGCCAATTTCTGCCAATAAAGGGAACACCTAGAGTCATTCTTAATGCAATATATTATGTTAGACAGAAGATATCATAATAATTGTACAATGATTAAACCTGGGGATTGAAAAATCACGAGGATCACATGAATTCTCATGTTTCCTAATTATAGCCATCAATTTGACCCTCTAATAAAAATTGTTGTCTGTTCGACGGAAGTGGCTGAAATGCCTGCTCTCCTTTCTTAAAGGGGCAGAAGAAGAGCAGAGGGCCTGGATGTCCACTGCTTGTATTGCCCTATAATAAGGACAAAGAATGATGTAAGATTTATTACAGCCCATCAAACTTCTGAGGTTCATTGCCCATTTGTGGTCATAAGTCCTATGCCAAACCTTCAGTTGAAAGAGAGGAAAGCAAGAGAGTAAAGAGAAAAATGGGTAATATAAGAACTGGAAAGGCCAGTGTGCTACTTTGATCCCTTTAAAAGAGCTAAGGTATATAGAAACCGTCCAAATCTGAGTCAGCCAGTTTTGGGTTAGATGTTGTTATGTTAGAATGTAAAATATATGCTTTGAAAAACAACTCATTAAACTGACTTCATTTCCTTGTTATATATTTATTTCATTTTTTTTAAGTTGCTTCTAAGAAAAAAAAAATGTGAAAATCTCCAGCTAAATGGAGAAGGGATTTGTTTAGATTTGGTTATATTGTCTTTTAGCCATTCTCCTAATTCCTCCCAAGTAAAAGAGTACTACTATAAAAGAATGGGGAAAATGGTATTCTATCTCTCTTCAAATTCCATAGTAGCCAAGCAGCTCTTTCTAAACTAACAAAGATTAGCAGGATTTTATTCTGTCTGAAATATATTTAAGATGACAATGACTTCTAGCTATTGTTTCCAATGCATACAACAATCAGTGGGGAAAACTCACCTTTTAATTTTAATGGATTCTTTTCATGTCTCTCGATGTAGCATCAGAAGAGTCTTCCATTGTGCTGTCCATTTGATTTATATGCTCCTGAATAGCTGTGACCACTTCACTGGGGATAAACGTTAAGTTGCTGATAACGCCAAACACCTTAAAAGTGGTGATACAACAGCTCATTATCTTACCATGTTTCAGGGAACTATTTAGGTGGAATGAATAAAAGTTGTGTTTTTATTTCTATTTTTCCACTTAAAATATACAGCTTAAAAATCCCCTGAAATGTCATATTGTTAACGTAATTTTACAGTTTAACAAAAGCTGACAATTTAGGTTTTGTGGCTTGGTTCCATTTCTTTTTTTAACCTATTTTTAAGTTATTTAACTGATTTTTATGCTCCAATTACAACTGACTTACAACATTATATTGGTTTTAGGTGTATAGTCTAGTGATTAGATGTTATATTACTTACTAAATGATCATCCCAATAAAGTTCATACCCATCAGACACCATACACAGTTAATAGAATATCATTGACTATGTTCCATAGGCTATACTTCACATCCCCATAACTATTCTGTAACAACCAATTTGTCCTTCTTAATCCCTTCACCTTTTTCACTCATTTCTACAACTAAAAAATGTTCCTCCCATTGGACAACCATCAAAATGTTCTCTTTGTCTATGAGTCTGTTTCTGTTCTGCTTGTCCATTTATTTTGCTTTGCAGATTCAATTGTTGATATATATGTATTTAATGTATTTATTGCCATTTTATTGTTCATATTTTGATCTTTTATTTTCTTCTTAAAGAAGACCCTTTAACATTTTATGTAATAATGGTTTGGTGATGATGAACTCTTTTAGTTTTTTTCTTGTCTGGGAAGCTCTTTATCTGTCCTTCAATTCTACATGATATCTTTGCTGAGTAGAATCATCTTAGGTGTAGGTCCCTGCTTTTAATCACTTTGAATATTTCTTGCCAATTCTTCTGGCCTACAAAGTTTCTGTTAAGAAATCATCAGACAGTCTTATGGGAGCTTCCTTGCAGGTAACAAACTGCTTTTGTCTTGCTGCTTTTAAGATTCTCTCTTTGTTTTTAATACTTTGCATTTTAACTATGATGTGTCTTAGTGTGTGCCTTTTTGGGTTCATCATGTTTGGTAATCTCTATGCTTCCTGGACATGTATGTCTACTTGCTTCATTAGGTTAGGGAATTTCTGTCATTATTTTTTAATTTCTTGCTCGTTCTCTTCCCCTTCTTGCACCCCATAATGTGAACATTGGTAACTTTGAAGTTGTCCCAGAGACTCCTTACACTATCTTCACTTTTTTGGATTTACTTTCTTTTTGCTATTCTGATTGGATGGTGTTCTTTTTTTTTTTTTTTTTTTTTTTTTTTTTTTTTTTTTTTTTTTTTTTTTTTTTTTTTTTTTTTTTTTTTTTTTTTTTTTTTTTTTTTTTTTTTTTTTTTTTTTTTTTTTTTTTTTTTTTTGCTTTGTTATATTCTAAATTGCTGTTTTGATTCTTGGCTTCATCTACTCTACTGTTGATTCCCTGTACATTATTCTTCATTTAAGTTAGTGTATCCTTCATTTCTGACTGGTTCTTTTTTCTGACTTTCACATCCTTTTTATGCTGTTGAAGTTTTCTCTAAGTTTGTCTACTCGTCCCCTAACTTCTTTGTGCATCCTTATTATTACCAGTGTTTTCAATGTTGCTTGTCTCCATTTTGTTTCTTTTTCTGGAGTTCTGTTCTTCTCTTTCATTTGGAACATGTTTCTTTGTCTCCTCATTTGACTGCCTCCCTGTGTTTGTTAGTATGCGTTAGGTAAATCTGCAACACCTCTCAGGCTTAGTAGAGTGGCGTTTTGTAGTAGGTGTTCTGTAGTGTTCCATGGCAAAGCTTCCCCATTCACCTGAGCTAGGCACTTACAATTTTGACGTGGTTGTGGGAAGATGCTGGTACTGCATTTACCTACACAGCTACCTGGACCAGAAGCCTGGTTTCATTTCTGACTTTTGCAACAATTCTACCACACACAAAAATATAAATTAAACTTTGTATAATATTTGCTAATATATAGAACACAAGGTCTTTAGCAATTATGACACATTTGAAAAGCAAATTATCCTAACCTATAAACACCCCCTACGAAATCCAAAATAAAACATAGCACTAAAATTTATTTTTAGCCTTAAATAACATTTGTGTGATGAACTGAATAGAAATTAAAAAAAAAAAACCAGCTGAGGGAAAACACAGGACAACATTCCTTTTAGTAAGAACTCATTGTCCCTAGAGAAGCTCTTTGTATACACAAGACTAATTATCTCTGAGCACAACTAGCAATTATGCCAACATTCTGTTTCACTTGTCACACACAGTTTGGGTTTATTCCTGGGATGTTTATAATAATCATCAATTTCACTGACTTCATATGTCTTTTCTACATCTTGAAGGTATCTAACATTCCCAAGCATTCTACTGAAGAGTTGTTTTCCACAGAACTCATTGCCTCTTGAACCAAAGTCTATCCTGATGAGAAAGGCAGGGAGCCATGTCTACAACTACACTGGCAAATTCAATGCATTTCTCTGGATAGCAGAGGATATCTGCTTAGCAGACGAGTTTTTATTTTGGTGACAGAAGCCGTTTTCTCTTTCTATAGCTACTTTTCCAGTTCCTACCAGGGCTGTAAATCATGTAGATAGAAAAATCAGAAAGCCTCTCTCTAGGGGTAGGCAAATGAAAGAAAGGTACAGACTGAGATATTAGGGAAGGAAAATACCCTTCCAAGATACCACATACTAAAAAAAATAAAGCCTTGAACTATGCTGCCTTTTAAAAAAACATACCCAAGAAGCCAATATAGATAAAAACAGGAGAGAGAGGGAGAGAGAGAGAGAGATAAGGATTCCTTGAACTGAATTTAGACATTTTTTTCAAAATACTTATTGTAATGTCAGTTAATAGATACCTTTTGTGATTACATAAAAATAGGTATAAAAGGTATAAAAATATGTATAAAAAGTTGTATTTTTGTATACCTTTTTGTACTTGTTTGTATATGATCTTTTAAAGTTCGCTGTGAAACATTCTGTACCATAATAACATTTATTTAGATACCATATTTTCCTTTTTATCAAGAATATCTAAAAATGGAAGTCAGAGTCACAGTTCTCAAGCTTTGTCCATGCCTGTTGAGATACCCTTCCCTTTTAGATCTGCACATGGTAAGGATCTAAATGCACTTGTTCTCAGAACTTCTGAAATGTACATTCTTAATATCAAATTTGGTAACACTCAGACTTCAACAGAATCAGGAATTCTAAATGACAAGGTCACTTTCTGCTAAGTGTTCTGTCATTACAATCTTCCTTTTTTGTTGAGAATTAGATTCAGAGTAACACCTTCAGTCACCACTTCATCTTCTAAGAAATGAGGTATTAGGGTATCTCCATACTGTGTAGTTGTATGTCTTTATTAAGAGGATTTCCTCAAAAAAAATCCATAGTGTGTAGGTAGAGAAGGGACATGGGAGCAGGAGGTAACGCTTGCTGGAGATTTGAGGAAAATTCTGCTATTATCTGGACTAATTACCCAGAAGCATTTCTCTATCCTGCTGCACAACAGCAGGGCCATGGACCAACAGCATGTAGCTTCTGAGTCACACTGATTCTTCTAATTTGCTCCTAAAATTTTAACTATTCCCCCTGTCCTCATCACAGCTGCCACCATAAAGCAACAAAATGTACTTCTGTAAAATGATTGGTATGCATGTGTGAATATACATCAGACTGACAAATATAGTTTTCCCTGAGAGGTATGGGGAGGAGGAAGTAAAATATAACTAACCTTAATTATAGTTGCTAAAGAAGCTTATTTGTTATCACTTCTGAGTTAACTGTTGTGCAACACAGTTAACTTTTTAATTACTATGTGATTATAAAGTGATATTAGAACACTATTATCTTTTATCAATCTGTATAGTCACTCATTTAAAATAATTTGTGTTATAAAAATAAGCAAATAGCCCTGGCTGGTGTAGCTCAGTGGATTGAGCAGGGACCTGCAAACCAAACAACCGTGGTTCAGTTCCCAGTCAGGGCACATGCCTGGGTTGCAGGCCAGTTCCCAGCAGGGGACACAAGAGGCAACCATACATTGATGTTTCTCTCCCTCTCTCCTTCCCTTCCCCTCTAAAGATAAATAAAATCTTTGAAAAAATAAGCAAATAATATAACTATTTTAACTATTTTATTTTGGGTGTTGCATCAATTACTGGGAAGAAATGTTGCTAAAAATAAATATTACAAACAACTAAGATCTCATGACATACTTGTATTTAAATGTGTCACATAAACATACACAAAAACAACCTAGTCACGTAGAATTTTTTAAAAGCAGAAAATAACAGCAACCTATGGTATTTCATATTTTAAGCACAACACTAGCTTATTAAGTTATAGACAACATAATCATTGTGGCTATAGGCAAAAAGACTATCAAAATGTTAGGGCAACATTTCCATTCACTGCAGTTGTGACTATATACTTGTTCATCTTTTTTGGAGGGCAATTTGTAGATTATCCTCCTTAGAATATTTATAATTGTAAAATTATATATATCACATAAGTATATAACAAATATACACATACATATCTACCCTTTTCAATTCTCACATCCTTTGACTGAGTAATTTCACTGCCAGAATCTAGTTTCTAGAAATAATCAGGAACTTCAATGAAAATGGCCAAGTAAGAAACTCTAAATTCTGTCCTTTTAAAAAAGTAATACAAAATGGGCAAAACCTCTCATAATCAAATTTTCTGGAGGAAAACTTGTTCTGCAAACTATGTGAAAGAGGTTGAAGCCATCTAGGACTTGACTAACTGCTAGAGCCTCCATCCCCTGTGTGTGTGTATTTATGCTCTTGAACAAATGGATCTGGAAGCCTGGAATATCTCCATGGCACGGGGAAGGGTGACGACTTCTGCAGAGGCAGAGGAGGACCCTTCAGACTGTGTGGCGTCAGTATTCAATAGTGATGCTCACCACCACGGTGACAACCGTGCACCTGAATTCCTTCTGTCTTGTGCTTGAAGCAGCCCTGGCTCTCTTTCGTGCAAAAATGTCCCTGGATTTCTTAGAAATTGCATGGCTAAAACAGGCTTTAAGAAAGAATTAGTGAATTCTCTGCTAATAAGGGTACATATATCCTCAAGCATCTAATTGGAATAATAAAGTTGATTTTATTTACAGTCTAGCTGGTGAAACGGGTCATATCCAGCTGCCAAAAATGCAGATTGATAGAGCTTCAGTGAGAGGACATTATGAATAAGGTAAGAAGAATAAAGAGGAGGAATAATAAAATAGTTTAACATTCCAGATAAGTTTTACTTTGCCCACTTAACAAAGGACTCATGTACGTATAACACGAATGCACTAACCGCAGAAACCCAGCGATATTTGGAGCCTAGTTAATGAAATGGAATTTTCCCCCAATGAAATTCAAATTCTGTACACAAAGTACAGCAATCCGAACTAGGAGTAAAGGGTCTGTTAAAATTCTATCACAACTGTAAATTTCAAAAATAGAACTAGAAATAATGACACTGTGTAAGTAATAATTGAATCAATGTTGTTTTAGAGAAAAAATGTTTGCATTTAAAAAAGTATAGCACAAATGTTCATTTCCTCAGTCAGTTCATTCACAGCGTACATTAGTGACTTTGTAATGACGGTGTGTTGGTGCTGGTGGCCCTGTTGGTCATCACACAGCTGCAGAATTATAAGTCACTGCAGACAGTCTTTTAATATTTTGCAAAAGTATAGTATACTTGGTTGTAAAATATTCAATGTTCTTAAGATTAAATACCTGAATATTGTTTCTGAAGAAGTAGCTGTCACCTTAAATCTAAATTCTAGTTTGTTTACTGACTGTATTTTATATCCTTTAGAAAATGACACAAAATGGCAATAAAATCATTGTAAGTATTCTACAGGGGAATATAAATGCCCTTTGGTTACAGTGTATATATCTCTATACATAATTCCAGTTTATTTCAATGGAATTGTGTTAAATATGTAAAAAGCCTTTTCTTATAAAGGTAAAAATGCTAGACATTTCCTTGTTGAAATTTAGCAGTAGTGTCAAGATTGCTTCAGAAAATAAGCTACTGCTACTTCTTCATTCTTTTTAAGTGTCATTCGGCATGCTATGTGTGATTTGGAACATAAACTTACATGATTTTATGTCAGTGTTTTAGAAAATGTGAAATTAAAAATAATTCATAGGATACAAGTATGTGAAAATGACTGACATTAAGCAACTGGTTTTTACATTATTTGATCACATTATCATTAAATAATTTTGAGAGGTAATTATGGAGCAATTTGTTCCATAAGCTAAAAAAGAGAAGCTAATACTCCTATATCTATGGATTCTTGCAGAGAATAAATCAATACATTAGTAGATAGTTTTTAGATTAATATTGACACAATTACAAAAACCTCCTAAATGTCTTCATGATAGTTCTGTATATAAATATAAAGAAAATAATTATGGTAAGAATTTTGTTGCTTGTTTTTTCACAAGTGAATTGTCTTTGACTTTTTAGGAAAACAGCCTTAGCCTTATCAAACAGAGTCAAGATAAAAAGCACTGATTAGTAGTATCACGGCATATTCTAAAAGTGCTCATCTCAAGTGTTCATTTTGGATGCATGAATTTAAAATATATTTATGATACAAAAACTGAAAACATTCCAACTTTATAATAACAAAATTAATAAGTAAGGAGAACCACAAAGATATTTTCCCACCTTTATTTATTTTATTTTTTTATTGTTGTTTGAATACAGTTTTCTCCATGGTCACCTTTCAAGAACAGTTCCCAAAACCCAACCCAATAAAAGATAAAAATATACAGAATAAAAGTGGACATAATTTTATGGAAGGTAAAACATTTAATCTTACTAACTGTGCAATAAAGATTTAATTCTTCTACCATACATTACTTCTATAGATGATAGACATTTAACTCTCTGTTTTAGTTTGCATGTCAAGGCTTTAGTTTTTTACCCTACTGTTTCACACTTAATATGCCTTTTAAAACATGTTCTATGGCTTATAATCCCCATAACTTTTTTCTCTAATATAGCATGTATATGTCTTATTTCTGGTAAATATATGATTGTAATACTAGAACAAATATTTTCAATGGCTTTTGTAAATTCTAATTATTTGGAGAGTCAAAAGAAATCTAAGATGCTGAGGATTATTAAGTATTTTCAAATATATATATATAATTATTCTTTTACTTATACACAATATAAAATATGAGGTCTATGAAAAAGGATAATTGCAAATAAATGATTGTCTCAAATTATGAGTGCAAATGAAGTTCAGAGACATTTAATATTTTATAATATTGAATAAGACCAGTATTTTATAACAGACTTATAGAATTTCTAACATGTTTCTAAAACTCATATCTCAGTGTATAATAAATAGACTCACACATTCTTCATGGTTTTCTGAGGAAACTGAGCATAGTTATACTAAAATTAACATGTTCACTAACAGTTAATTTTGATCTTATAATTAAAATAGTTTTTCCTGAAAATGTATGAAAGCTTTTTTATTTATTTCTTAATTATGATGTACTAATTCTTAAAAACTGTGACATTTTTCCTCTTATTGGTTACCAATAATATATATAAATGATAAATCAAGCCTGAGAGGAGAATTACATAAATAACTTTTTTGAAAGGTAAACCATTTTATGGCCAGTTACATTGACCATTTATTATGGACAAATAAAATAACTTATTTTAACACATACATATGTGTACAATAGTTTTCTCAAGTAATTTTTAAAGAGAGATAAATTTTATATATATTTAAATTATTAGTAGTAAGTGTGTCTAAGTCTCTTCATGGCTGGAAATGTCTTAAAGTGACATTATATTCTAATCCTATTCTGATAATTATATTCATCTTTGCTTTTGCATTCGTTTTTTAAAGATATTGTTAATAATAGGATGTACATTTTAGATATAACAAAATCATGACCCTCTACAGTTCACTAAAATGGCTAATCATTCTTAGTGAAAGGAAAATTGTATCAGGAACTTATGTTTAATAATCAACAAAAACATCAACTGTTAAGTTTGAATTTGAAAACCAGAAATAAAGACATTATTGGACTTGATATTTCAGCAACATTTTATGCAAAGCCATAACTATTGCTATCACTACTTCATTTTAATACATATTTCCAATATTTTCACATAAGCAAAAGTGCCCAGAGGACTTACTGCATCTTTTTCTGCAGGTGGTGTGCCTAAAACGTAGAGTGTTCTAAATTTGGGAAATGAAAACATGACTTTCTTTCATTTGCAAAAATGGATGAATTTTGCTATTTTCTGTGGGTCAGCTTAAAACTATGTGCAATGAGAAACACAAGGATGGCTTTGCTCTTTTCCGTGTACAATGACTTTCAACAAAATAAATAATTGGACAAGGAAATTTTCCCCCTGAAAATGTAAGCAAGCTATCGTCAATAATTCATATACATTTAATAAATATTTTCTATAGAATCCAATTTTTCTGTATTTATCTATTTTAATTTTTCTGTATTTACCTATTGATTTCTCTCTCTCGTTTTTGCATATCTCTCTCTCTCTCTCTCTCTCTCTCTCACACACACACACACCCCTCTCAAATGGGTCATTGTAGAAGATGGATACGGGAATTTCCAAATACACTATTCTTTCCTGAAAGATATAAAATAGAAGAGTTAACAACGAAAACTTGCAGCTATTTGTATGAAGTTTGCCCTGCAGCTCATTGACTCAAGGACAAAATATGATCTCCCCGTCCCCATGTGCTCAAAGCTTCATGCACTCAGTTTCATCTGCTGGCTTCTCATTGAGGGTAAAACGGTGAGTCCAGTCTCCCTACAACTGCTGCTGGCACTTTATGGTCACTCAGTTCCATGAGCAGAAGAGAAATCCAGAGCTGAGTAAAACCCATCTAATAATAAAATCGTGTTTCCGTTTTTCATTTTTACCTTTCTTCTCCTGCTGCTTTCTATCAGCAGAGCACTTAACAATCACTAATTGGTTAATCTGTTATTTAGGCAAATTTTAATATTCTCATTTTGCAGACAAGGAATGAGGCTTCCTGCTGTGTATCTCCTGGCTCTGGGTAAGGAGCTCTTCAGATGGGAGATTCAAAGTAGGTGAGCCTGTCCTCCCGAGGCCCAGAGACTTGCCTGAAGCCGCGCAGCAGGGCCTCGCAGAGCCTCGCAGAGCCTCGCAGAGCCTCGCAGAGCCTCGGTTAGATCGCTGAGTTCCTGACTCCCACTTCTCCACTCAGACCACCAGGCGACACTGCCTCTAATGACAAAAAACCCTTTTCCCATTCCACCCAACTAATGCTCCAAGGACTTTCTTAATTGCGACGGATACCCTGGGATTGAGAAGCTTATTTGTGACTTGATGAATCTGCTCTAGTCTTGCCTGGGTTTCTAGGTTTTGTAGCACTAAAAACTTTAGAGTAACTTTGTACTTCCAAAAAAAAGAAAAAACCCCTCAAGATATCCCTACTTACTGAACAGAGACAAAGCGTTGCTCTGGTGAGAAACTGTGTAATTGCTGACCTCAGAGAAGCTGCGATAAATAGAATTAAAAAGAGGGGCTCACTACTTCGTGACCAATGACCATTTCTGACAAACGTGGGGATTTTATTTTTAAAGGCAAATATGCAGAACTCTGTAAGAGCCTTTCCACCTTGGGTCACAGACCTGGGTGAAAAAACATGCTGAACACAAATCCACAGGGAAGATTGTTTGTAATATAACTTCTGTTTCAGACTCATAAAATCTGACCTCTTTAGTGCAGAAATCATTCTACTCGGAAAGCATGCCTTTCCACAATAATAAAAACTTGAACATAATTTGCTGAGATTCAGACTACTAAAGTCTTATTGAGAAAAAATAAAAGGTTGATATATGACCTATATTTCATATTAAAATAAGGAGAGGTTTAGAAATCACTCTCATCACAAGTTGAGCTGTGTTAAATGCAAAAGGAACTTAGATAACTAGATACCCTATTTAATTAAAACCCACCATAAAACCTTTGAGACTAGAGTTCAATTTAACAGGGTAAATCAAAATTATATCCATTTTCTTTCATATTTCTTGCCATATGTGATTTGTAAATAAATTTGACACAGACACAGCTGTCTGTTCCCTCCCATATCAGAATATTTAATCAAAATGTGGCATGACCCTGACAGGTAAACTCTAGGTGGGTCTGAGTCATTTCCTAGGTGTAGGTTCCCTCAATTCATGTTACGTGGGCATATGTGACAAGGACGTTGAGGTGCCTAATTACCAACCATATAGTGCACTTCACCATTCAGAAAGCAATGCATTCAATAGAGTTCCTTGAGCATCCATAATGTGCCTAATACCGAAATAAGGAATTCAAGGATAGAAGTCAACTTTAATCCAGGCAGTTGACTACTTATAAACCATGATTTTAAAATTTAATAGATGTATTTTTAATCCAGAAAATATAATCTACCTAGGTGCTAACATTTGAAATTTCTTTCCAATGCATACATCTTTCGGAAAGATAATACATGAATTTCATTTCTCACTAAGCCTGCAAAAGACCATTTTCAAATCCCTTCCAATTTCAGGTTTTATAGCTTGAAAAGCCAATACATAGGTCTGGCAGTACCTGTTAGGGGTCAGGAGAGATTTAAAGGAAAGTAGGAAGACTGTTGAATAGCCAGACAGGTGGCTGAGAGAAAATCTGCCTAATCTTTAACATACTCTGGTATTCCTTTACGGTTCCTGCCCTCTAGGAGACACAGTTCAGTGCTGGGAACAGGGTTAGAACGGATAAGGGATACAATTCAGTACCTGCGATAAGTGTTAGAGAAGGTGCAAAGGGGATAAGTTGGTTCGAAATGGATTTCATAGATTTCATAGTGCGGAAAGCAGGCCACACAAATAGGAGAAAATAAATGGGCAGTGTTTAGACTGCAGGCTCAGCAGTGAGCAGGCCCCAGGGGGTTAGCCGGGACCTGAAAGAGGAGGGAAGCTGCTTTAGGACCAGTTGCACAGAGGCTCCGAAGTGCCCAGCTGCACCTCCACCATTACTGAGAACAGGCAATGAAAGTCAGACGCGTGGATAATACCCACTGCCTCACCACTCACCCCTTCCGGAGGTGAGTTTACTTTATTTTTGCACAATGTTACTATTAGTACTTGGGAAAAGGTTTACAAGTTAAATAAATCTGTGCATGATCCATATTAGCTTACAATCTTTATTGTACTCTTTTAAAAAAGCTGAAAGTACATTGCAGATGTTACCTCATTAATCTGTTCCAAATCTCTGTAAAACAGGTAGTATAAATATTTGTAACCCAGTTTTTCAGATAGGGATGGAGGCAGAGTAGGAAATGACTAAGCCAAGGTTCTGAAGCAAATGCTTGAATGAGTCATTTAAAAGGCCCCTGTTGATTGTTCTGCCCATCCCACTCAGGCTTCCCACTCAGGTCCCACTGCCTGTGAACTACAAAATATTTTATAGCAGAATGGCAGACATCCCTGGCTTTCTGGAGTCTTGAATTGTTTGGGCACATGGTAGGTACACATAGTTAAGCACATGCAAGTGCAAATTAAAAAAAATAAGTGAGAGCAGTTTTGTTCCACAAGGAGGTTTCTAAAGCAAATGTTGCAGAAGTCTGGAAAGGGTTATACGCTGAAGTAGCAATAGCATCCTTAACCCAAGCCCCCAGAGAAGTACATCAGATGCAGCTATAATCTGCCTGCCTGCTGCTTCACTACAATGTCTGCAATTGCCTCTTACATCTTACCTCAGCATGTAAGAGAGAAGGTGGACTGATTGGAACCTTGCAAGCATATCTGTGTTTTTCTGCATAAAGTGCCTATGTGAAATACCCAATTACCCAAACACTGTTTTGGACTGATACAGTACAAAGAATCTCCCTAGCTGCAAGACTGACTATGAAACAGTTAGACATTTCTTTCAAAGTTATATTCAAAATGGATTTTTATGAGGACACACTTTTACCAAGTTTATAACAAAAACAACAATGGCTAAAGCCAATAGGGAAATGTGGTGGGAACAGAAATATTTTTATTCTGCAAGTTCTCACCAACTAATATTGTGCCACTATTAAGTGATTCACATTCCAGCAAGACCACGGAACCAAACCCTGATGCATATCTGAATTTTCCTTCTCTACCCTTAATTTCCACCCAATAGTAGGGAATAACAACAATCTTTCAGCCTCCATGATTCAGCAACACTGATGCTAATAGGATCCAGTATCTGATTTTGACATGCCTTGCAGTTTGGTTTCTGAGAATATGGTTTAATGTGAGAGATTTTTTTTTCCCAATCGCTCAGTTCTCCTAAACACTCTGACAATTTAGGAGGAAACATTACTTCAAGATCTTTGTCAAATACTACTTTAAAAAGTTTTTAAATATTTAGGGATGGGTTTTTCTTCATTTTTTTGAAAGATTTGTCTTATAGAAAAAAAACAAAAGGGAAACGCCACTATCTGACTTATTTTTGTGTGACATCGCATTAGCAAAGGGCTGCGCACTTTGCTGGGGGGGGCATTGAAGTGTCCATGACCCCAGAGGACCCCTTTGCATTAACATGCTGATGTTTACAAATGTTAAGGGAGTCAAAGTTGTCACAGGCCGAATCCTCAATTATTTCATTTGATTTGTTTCCTACCTCTCACATAGCTATGTTCTGAAACATTGTTTTTTTCTTATGCCATAGCTTTCTTTCTTATGAAACACTAAAACACATCTTCAAGGCCACTATGGTATTAGAAACATTAATTACAATATGTTTTCCAAGTAATTTAAAACCTTGAAAATAAAGTATCAACACACACACATACATCTGCGCACTACAACATACACAGCATTTGCATTAAATATTTTCATGGATACATACCTCAATAATAGCCCCACCAGGGAGTCTGAGAAAATGGCGGTATAGCTCTTGGAGCCCACTGGGGTAAACGGTGTATATAGATACGTGAGAAGTAATGTCTCCTGGACCATGTGCAGGCACAGAAATTTCATTTAGATGTTGAAGGTCACAGCTGGAGATGCCCGACTTGACACCGTGGGTTTTCCAGATATAATCATACACTGCCACCTAGTGAGACACAAATCCCCCCCAGCCCCCCAGCCCCAGAAAAGGAGAGAAAAAAATTAATTAACTTCTGGCAAGAGCATAACCAATTTTAAATGATTTTACAATAAATCTGAACATCTCTGCCATCTGCAGTGTCTGCACTCCATTCCATGCATATTTTTATGACATCTATCTAAATAGTGAAGATAGAGAAATCCCCGGTGTGTGCTCCATAAAGTTAATTCTACACAGATGAATCTGTAATTGGTTCCCATATTAACCCAAAGTAGGAAGATCAAGCAGGCTGTGACAATAACAGTGTTGATTTAAAAAAAAGAAAGAAAAGAAAAATTTCTGAATCATTTTATGAATGGGTGTTCGTGCTTTCCCATCCAAAATAAATCATCTTCGCTCTTTTTTCCTTATTCACCTATGATAAATGTTAAGTCTTCTGGAATCCTTGAAAGAGTGTACCAGATAAAAAAACACTGCACTGAAGTGCACTGGGCAGGGTTTTTGCATACTTTATGTATTCACCTATTATTTTTCTTCTGGGCAACCTGACAACCACAGCTTTTGTTGTACTTTACTGGATTTTATTTTCTAGTTGGATTTCTTTTACTGGAATTCCACTGTCTAATACAATGTACCCTGTGGGGCCTTCATTAATGTAACTTGATTTATGAATGAATTGAAAAGACACTGTCTTATTGTTTGTTTAAAATATTGCTGATGAAAATTAGGCTATTCTGCTCTAAATTTTGTTTGAGACTGATAAACTTTACATTCTCCAGATATCTTCATCATCTTTTACTACAACCACTGAGCTCTAAAGGTGCATTCTAGAATTTCCAGTTTCATATTTGCAGACGCCGGTAGTCTCAGAAGCCAAGGAAAATGCTTGATGCATTTCTTTCCTCATGGACTCGTTCTGAGGCAGGGAACATTTATCCGACTTTGCAGAAAGTCGGTATCAAACATGTTCCCCAAAATTGACTCCTCCTAAAATTATTTACAAATACTGTAAAACCTCAGAGACATAGAAAGATTTAATAATATGAAAGGAAGTTCTGGCCAATTACTATTTAATTCAAATTCATGATTGACAATAAACTCCCAAGATTCTAGCTAGTGATTTTTTTTTCTTTGAAAATAAAAAGGGAAGAATAAATTGTGGATAAACAGGTAAAGAAGTAGTAAATGTCCTGATGCATTGACTTGGAAAAAAGACCAAGGTTTAATACAATTAAAAATAGAAGTTAACTGAGGCCCCATTCTACCTTGGGTTTTTGAGAAAATATAAACATTCTTTGGGAACTAATAAATTAGTAGAAATTCACAGTCTCTTTGGCCTATATTTCACTTAAACAAGTTTGACAGTGATGAGTCATAGAAGGAACCTTACTGAGGAGGTGAGGTTTGAGTTGGCTCTCAAAACCCAGCAGAATTCCCCCCCCCCATTTTTAAGTGACTTTTTCATTTTAGCTATCTTAAAATTTTTTTCTTTCAATTTAATGTTGTACTGGTTGCAGGTATACACCTTAGTGGTCAGACAGTTGTATACTTCACATGGTGCCCCCCTCAGTATCTCAAGCATCCCATCTGGCACCACACGCAGCTTTCAGGGTGCTGTTGGCTACATTCCCTGTGCTGGACGTACATTCCCACGACTCCTTTGTGACTAGCAATGTGTGCTTCATAATGCCCTCACCTCTTTTACCCAGTTCCCCTCTGGCAACCCCCAGTTCACTCTCGGTGTCTATCAGTCTGCTTCAATTCTGTTTGTGCATTTATTTTGTTCTTTAGATGCCATGTGTAAGTGAAATTATATGGTATTTGTCTTTCTCTGACTTATTTCACTGAGCATAATACCTCCCAGGTCCATCCATACTGTCCCAAGTGGTAAGATTCTGGGTTTTTTTTAATGACTGAGTAATATTCCTTTGTATATATTACCAACTCTTAGTAGGATTTCAACAGGTAAGAAAAGAGACATGAGTGCTTCTGGCAAGGGAGCAGAACTGGCCCAGCACTGAGATGCAAAAGTGCATAGCAGCTCCAGGGCCAGGGAGAGATCCAGGGGATGGAATCATCAGAGACACGCGAGGACCAGGGTATGAGGCTGGAAACATCACTTGATACTGAGAAGGTGCTGCGTGCTGTGCTAAGGTATTTTGAATGTAATCCATAAAAGGGAGAAGCTGCTGGAAATTTCTGAGTATAAGAGAGGCTTGATTTGACTTGGATTCAGAGTAATGAGGTGAAGACAGTGTGAAGAGTAGAAGTATAACAGATTAGAGATCATGTTACCAAAAGTAGATGAAGAGATCTTGCATTTGGGCAATGGAAGATGAATTGGAGTCAGAGTCGATGATTTTTTTTTTTGAGGTAGAATCATTAGAGTTTGGTTTCTAGCTAGGTATGAGCTGTGAGTGAAAGAGACACCTGAAAAGTGACAACCAGCGTGAGAGAGCACGGCCCAGTAATGCCACTAAAATCTGACTATAGTAAGCAAGCAGGGCAAGCTTGAGAAAGGATAACAATCAATTCAGCACTGAATATATCTGAAGGAGAAATTCACTGACTATGTCAAAACTGTGGTAACACCTATGGGAGCATAATCAATTTATATCATTCATTCTTAATCTGCGTAACGACCTAGTGAGGATGTTAAATGACACCACACATCCCCTGGTAAAATCTTGAGGTAGATGAGGACAAGACGCATTGAGACAGGATCAGAACAGAAGCCACCTAGCCCCCATCCTCCACACACAGCCCAGGCCAGGTATTACACAAGGCTCTTCTTCTCTCCTTTGCAGTCAGCCCATACACTGATGGTACAGCCTTACAATGTAAAAGGATAAACTTCAGGCAAAGCAGGGTAAAAGGAATGGGATGGGAAGAAGCATGCTATATCCTAGAGAGCCGTGGGGGTCTGCTCATTATACCAAGTACCGGGAAGACACGAGTTAGATGGCATCCTTGATAGAGGAGAGCCTCTGAGCCTTGGACATGCAGTATGAAACGAACTCAGGTTGCATCCCTGGACACCATTTATGCATGTTTAAAGGACCTAGAAGATGTATATATTTGTCTGAGAAGAAGCAACTCTTGTTTTGGAAACTGATTTTTTTGGAAAGGTAAGTGACCTTGAAATCTGGGCAGTAAACTGTACAGAGTAGTTTTTTAAAATAATTCCTATACACTGTGATATATCCTTCCTCTCCCTCTCCTCTTTAACCAGGTCTAATCCTCAGAAAGAGAGGAGTAAATTGTCTTCTTTCCAGGGGCATATTTGACCGATTTTGGAGAAAAAGATCTGACTAGACTAGAAAGGAAATTAGTAGTATTTTGTCACAGGCCTTAAGATGGGCAGTTAACACACACACATATACACAATGCACATACATGCCCACACATGTATGTAAATATGTTTTATTTAATGTTGCAATTTTGTCAGGTTTGTACCATTATTCTCATTTTATAGATAAGAAAACTCAAGTTTAGAAATGCTTAATAACTTGCCCAAATAATGCAAATAACTTGCATTATTTACTGACAGATAATGCTTATTCCTCCGTCTCAGATTACCTGACACTCTTGGCTGTCACTCCACAAGCTCTACTTACTGTCCCACCAGGGATTTTGAAACAAGAAATCAGAGGAGTCTTCCTTACCCTTTCCCATATTTTGTGTTTGTGTGTGTGTATCCAGGTGGCCCCTGGCAGTGCCAACATTCTCTGCTCATCCACAGTCTAGTTTTGACAAGAGCAGACCTCTTCTGAGATAACTTCCCATCCCAGCTCTGTCTGCAGTGCATCTCCTTCATTAGGGAGTGACGAATTAGCTAGCGCACTTGGCTGCTGACCTAGTGCCACAGTTTCCAAACAGCTTTATCAGAAGTGAGGCTGATGTTTTTATTTCATTTTTGTTTGGATTCCTGTGTTTCCTAAATTTTCTCAAATAGTTCAGGTGGGAAAAAGAGGCTTATAACAGGAGCCCCTGAGATCCCAACAATAATCAGGCAGCTCTGATATTTGAACCCGGGTTGGTCTGACTCTACAATGACACCATGTGGCACACTATATGACCACATAGGGTGCTGTCATTGTTGTGCATTAGTGTGGGTGCAGAATGAGAATGTGTCTGATCGTGGTCTGGATGCTGAACTTTCCCGTCAGTTAAGTGCTTATGTAGAAGAATCTGAAGGAAGATTCTTTTGTCTTGGGTCTGAGCGGGAATTTTGCAAACATCTTTATTGACTCAAAAGGAGGATAATGTAGTTTTTCATGGAAAACAGAAATAGAAGCAGCATCCAAATTATTACAGACATTTGGTTTTATTAATAATCCCATGGAAGGTTCTCAAGGTTCTTTGAATTGAAGATTAATTAGAAAAATACAGGAGTATGTTTTTCTCCCCTTTGAGGGGTCATAAAGTACTTATACTAAAATAATTGTTGTCATTTTCCCAATTTCTATCTAGCAGTTATTGAGATAGTTGGAATAATCAAACACCTATCAACAATGAGGCATGTAGATTACATCAAACCCTGTTATTTCACTGTGTAAGTACACACATCCTTTTGGGAAAGAAGGTAGAACCCAAAAGAAGCGAGGGAGTGACCCCTAAAACCTCACAAAAATGGTTAAGAATGTGAACCAGATGCTCACACAGAAAAGAATATTTTCAGTTACCTGCTAATATATTGAACATTCTCCCATTGGCCATGAACACTTCTTACCCTACGGGTAATTGCTTTATATTCTGACTTACAACCAAAGGCAGCCTGAAGCAATTGGGGATGCTTAGCGTTGAAACCTTCTTAAAATCCTCCCTAGGGTTAAGAAAGTAGGGCAAGATAAAAAAAAAGATGAAGAAGAAAAGAACATGGATATTTTATAACAAGGACTAAACCTGAGGAGAGGCAGATCAGAGGATGGATGTGGAGGTAAGGAATGATGAAGAAATCACCATCAGATATTTTTTAGGTACTTAGGTTCATTTCTGAATAATTTATGTTCTTTTGACTTTTAACTCTATTTCTTTACAAGGAGCTGTTGGGTAACAAGGTGCTCAGCAAATGGACTTGTGATAGTTTGTCACCAATTTAAATATTCACATGTAATATTTTCCATGTAATTTTATTTCAGGTCATGAAAGCTATCCAAATAGAGGAAGGGAAAGATTTGTTCAGGAAAATACCAGACAACCTAGAAATGCTCGACTAGAGTAGGTGAAGCATAAAAAGAAGGGAGCAGAATAAGATTTGTGTATGAACTGCATTTTCTATAGATGGTTTTGTTTTCTCTTTTCTAGTGAATAATGAGTAAACTATTTGGCAGCCTAAATAATGTCCATGGGAAATTTGAGTTCGCTCCATAGTTTCGCAAAATGATAAGCCAGAAGACAGCTGCTGTGTCCTAGAGTGTCTAAAGTTAGCTCCACAAGTTAACTCTCCTGTCATCTGAAATCTCTCTCATTAAACCAATCAAATCTCTCCCTTCATTTTCAGGGGAGCCCGGAGTGAGTTAATAAATCTTTTGAGACAAGCGAGTCCAGAGACTACACATATAGGACACATCTGAGGAGCTAAAGCTGGCCTCAATCTGGAGACACAAAAGCTCTGAAGGCCCCACAAAATGCCAGGCCACAAATAGTAATCCTTAAACAGTATTCATCGTTCAGCAGAAAAACATGTGAAGGGCAGTAATTCAAGGGTAGCAAAACAGGGCAGAACAGGTTCAAATACTGCATATTTCACAACAGAGCTTAATTAAAACAGGACTATGAGGTTGTTAATTGCATTGTAATAGTTTAGCATGAAATTAGGTCTGATGTGAATGTCCTTACAGTGGATTTGTTTATGTTATTATAATTACACAGTGCTACATCCATTTACTGCATAGATACAATTTCGACAGCTCTTGGGTGGATTTATGTTCTTTCCTCTCTCAAATTTGCACTCTATTTACAAGTGTGGAAAGTTGGCAAGAAGGAACCAGGGTCAGAAAATTAGGTCATACTGGATGATCCAGTTGTTCTCCTGTGTATTTGTAGCTTAAAACTCTGAATATGTTGTACCTTAATGGTTGTGATTTTACTCACCATCTTTTAAGGAGAGAACATGCCATTAGAAAACTGGATCTCAGTAAAATGGTCATTGTACCCAGAAGTGCTATCTACGTTTTGTCATAGAAATCAATGCCTTCTTTAGAATTAGTGAGTGCAAATGTATGAATAAGATTCTGTTTGTAGTTCCACAAATCATATACTGGAGCATAAATAAAATAATGTCAAATTTCAGAAATTTGTGCCCAATAAAAAATTGTAATTTCTGTTCACAAAATGGAAAGACATAACAAGAGTTTGTTTTTCAAGTGGTAAAAATTAATGTTCTTTCTTGATCCACTTTTTAGACTGATTCACATAAGACTTTAACATATGACCCTGACTTAAACACTGAAACTTTGGATAGCATCAGAAATTTTGGAAGCATATATATTTGGTTATATTTTCAATTTTCATCTACATATTTATATTTCCATGCAGCCTGTGTATATTGGCAATTTTATATATTTCTTTATTTTGCGTGTCGCTTTGAAGTAAAAGAGCTAAAAATTAATAGAAGATTACCTACAAATAAATTAGGTAAATAAAATTATTGTGTTCTGATGGTTCTTTCTTTAACATAACCATTATCAGTATAGAATAAACACTTAAGTAAATTTGAACCAATTTAGAGAAAGGTAATAAACTATGTTACTTTGCCAGAAAGACATACTTCTAAACAAAATTACATGTGCTTAATTTAGATAGAAATTATGCAATTAGGAAAAGCTAATGTATATCCATATGTGTTTATATAAACATTGTGTAATAAATTTTGTGATTGTGAACATCTCTAATTTTAGTAAGCCCAGCAATTTATATCTTGCATCTATTAGCAGAAAAACATGCTTTTACATTACTATAAAATTTTAAGAAACACATGAGGAAACCACAGAGAACTTCACTTCTGGTTATGAAATAGAAATAAATCTAGGGAAAAGATACAAGTTACTTCATGCAAGTAGAAAATCACAGGTCTTAACAATATCCCCACAGTTTTGTGTATACTAGGTCTGTACAGAAGGTATTCCATGATATAATATGAAAAACAGAGACATTTATTGAAGAAGATACAAGATACAAGAAACATTCTATATAGGACAATGATGCTTCAGTTCCTTTCAAAGTAGGCACCTTGGGACCTCACACAGTTCTCCCAATAGCCATCAGCTGCCTTGTTGTACTTTCCTGAATCTCATGAACTGTTTGAAACCTCTTCCCCTTTCAAAGGTGTGTTTAGTTTTGGGAGAAGGCAGAATTCACAGGTCACCAAATCTGGACTGTAGGGGCAGTGGGGTGGGGGCTGAATCACCTGGGTGATTTGATCTTTCACCAAAAACTCTGCATGACACATGATGTATGAGTGGGTACATTGTTGTGATGAAGCTGCCAATCATTAGTTGCCCATAGTTGTGGCCTCTTAATCATCCAAATAGTTTCCATGGAGGAATGTTCAAGCTTAACACAAAATTTGATGCAGATTCAAAATGACTGAGTTGCTCTACTCAGTCATTTTGAATGTGACAGCTATACAGTACACATGCTCACTCAATAGCATCTACCACCCCCACTGACTGGTACAGTGAAGTCGTCATTGTTCATGCACAGCATTCCAGTCCACTCTCCTGTGCTGCCAGGTTACATCAATGTCATGCAAACCATTCTTTTATGTATATATATATATATATATATATATATATATATTTATACTGTTGTTCGAATACAGTTGTCTCCATTTTCCCACCACCACTGTCCCCCACCCCACACACTCCCATCTCTCACCTTCAATCCTACCCTGCTTTGGCTTTGTCCAGGGGCCCTTTATACATGTTCTTTGATGACCATTTCCCTTCTTTCCATGTTATTTCCCCCCCTCCCCCTCTGGTTACTGTCAGTTTGTTCTTAGTTTCAATGTCTCTGGTTATATTTTGCTTGCTTGCTTGTTTTGTTGATTTGGTTCCACTTATAAGTGAGACAATTCTTGTTATACTAACAATGGTTGGGCTTTTTCCGGACAGACCACAAAAGTATGTATACAAATGTTAGTAATAGTATTAATGCCATTATATAGGGGTGGACAAAAGTAGGTTTACAGTTCTGTGTATGGTAAATAATAAAATAATAAATAACAACACCAGATTGAACTCTCTGTTTTGTGTACTCACAGCTGTAAACTTACTTCCATCACTCCTGTAGACGAACAAGCTATAGATTTGTTTCAGAGTGAGTTCAAGCACAGAGCGTCCCCCCTCTGCCTCTCACGTCTCCTTACTCTCATGAGAAGTATAGACTACAGTAGAAATTGTGGAGGACCATGCTGAAAACACCCCACTACAGATCTGAAATTAGGAACTGAAACAGGAATCAAAGGGTGACATAGAGGAGAAAGGTAAATAAAAAAGCAAAACTTTTTTTGCACTGGCCACCCATGGCTCTTTGAGGTAAACCCTGCAGGTTATACATGCTCTGTTTAAATGTAAAGTAGCTGTGATGATGTATATGGCCCGACGTGCATGGCCAGCAGTACCCTCCACTCCCATTCTCTATTATGCTGACACTGGACAAACATTTTTTAATGTTAAAGTCTGATGGTATGATATAAGACATACACATCATGGACAGAGAATTGCACAATATACTCAGACTTTCAAATAGAAAAAAAGACTCTTCCTTCCCCTGAATTCCAGAGAGAAGAAACCATAAAGTTTGGAGGTTATTTATCTATTTTCTCTAATATTTTAGCTCCTGGTTTGGCAGAACTGAAGAAACTAATTACAATGACTTAGTTAAAACAATCAGTTTAAGTCATATTATCACAAGGAAAGAAATCTGACTACATATTTTTTTCTTTACACATAAGGAAAGAAAAGTCCATCTCTTTACAGGCTTTCCATAGGCCTGGCTAAAGTTTTCTCAAATCCTTTAAAGTCACTAACTAGGCCATTAAATCATTGGTAAAGTGGGCTTCACATGTCCATGGATATGAAGATTATTTGCCTTTTCTTTTTAAAATAATTATTCAGCCAGCACCTCTCCATCTGCTTTGATGTGAAAGGCCTTGGAGCAGAAGGTGCCTCTTCTCTGTCAGGGGATTATTCATCCACAGGGGTGGCTACCACCATGCTGGTGACTAATACTTGGTTCTTAGCCCATCTTTTGGTCTAATTTTCTCTAATGACAGAAAAATACCAAAGTGTGAGACAAATGGAAGATGGGGGAACAATACATAGACACTATGTGTATGTATGTGTGTGTATGTTTTACCTTATTTTCAGGACAAAAAAAAAACAGTATTTTGTTGTCCAAATATTTTTTAGTTGACTGAAATAAAGGAAATTATATAAATTATAATGTCTTTACACATTAACCAAATTTATCCCAGAAACTAAATGAAGTTATATAAATTGGCTAAAAAATCTAGGAGAGAGCACTGGCAACAGTGAACTTATCAAACAAACACTGAGCTCCTTGAGGCTTTGCGTGGCTATTGCATGAATCTTCCCCAGCCACACACTGGGCACACTCCCCGCTTTCAAGAGGAGACTCAAAGGTCACCTTATCAGTGGGGGTTTCCTGACTCTGATATGAAATTCCACCCTCAGCCACGTTCTATGCCTTCTTTTCCTCATACTGTGTGTTACCACCAGCCATGCTACATATGTCTTTGTGGATGTCTGTCTTTCTGCACACAAATGAAACCTCCATGAGGAGAGGGAATAAGGACCCTGGCTCATAAGAGGCACTAAATATATTTTGTTGAAAGAACAAATAAATGAAGTATGTGATTTAAATGGATTCAATATTTAAGGCAATCTGGTTTCAGTTTTATTTTGTTTTTGTCATGTCTATCATCGAAGCTGATGAAATGATTCATTCATGCCAACTGCAAAATTGGGATGCAGAACAACTGCTCTTTTATGTCAGTTTTCTAATAATCCTAAGGCCATTCCTTCAGAAGTGTCAGTGAGGTGAACCCTCTACCGACTTTCCATAATGCAAGTCTTAACCCCCATGTCTTAATTTACTGAGTTTGTTCTGCTGCTATCTTATCACATCACCCCAGCAACTCCACTCAGAAACCTAAGATGACCCATGTCATAACCTCCCTAAAATAATACCCCTTGAAGGCATATCAAATCTTTTACTCCAGAGCTATCATGCATTGTATGATAATTAATCATCTCATTAAACAGCCCTACAAGTAAGAAACCACTATTTTGATTTTATGGATAGTAACTCTGAAACAAAGTAAATAAAAGCCCACATTCCTACCTTTATAAGAATATTAAAGAGGCAAGAAAAGATGAACTAAGTCTACCTTCATGCAAAGAGTTGATAGGGATGCTAAGATTTTATTGGCAAAAACAAAAGATTGTATTTAATTTAAATATTCCTCTTACAGGAAAAGGGATAATTTTCTGGTTATTTTTCACAACTATAAAATATATGGGTGTGTGTCCTTTGTGTTTTAAGACTAAATGATATTTCATTATTCAAAAAAAATTTTGAGTAACTCATTTTCAAGCTAGATGTCTTGAGATATACAGGAAAAAATATATTTTCTTGGCTTCCATGAAATCTTCAATTTAATAAGGGAAGTGAGACACAGATTCAAGTAACTATAATTTGAAATATTAAGTTTTAAGTGCCCTCTAAGAGATTAAAAATTTTACAGACACTGGAGGAGGGATAAGTCACGTTTGGGAATGCTGAACATAGATGGATCGTGCTGGAGATCTCTTCCAGGTGGGACTTAGAAGAAGGGAGAGAAAAAAATTCTCATATATGAAGACATGCATTTTTTATTTAAAAAATAAAAAGAATAGGAGATTTGGCATTCATCTTTTCTTTAGTGACTTTCAGTGAGTCGAAGTTTCCAGAATGTTAACACTATTTTGAGATTCAAAGGATAGTGTCGGTTTCCCATTTCATTGTCACCCTTGAATGTTAGATCTTACACTTTATTTGATTGTAGTTTTCTCTTTGAGCATAAAATTTCCAGAGCAGAATAAAAAGAAAAGAAAGAAAGAAATAGCACACAAAAAAATCGACCCCAGCAGTAACTATTTTGGGAAAAATTAGTTAAGAATGGAATTCTAAATAGACATATTTAGGGCTCATTATGTAAAAACCTTTGTTCAAAGCACATTCACTCATTAGTTCATTTATTCAACCCACCTGTACTGAAACTTACTGAAACCCTACTTCGTACCAAAGGAATGTGGAGACGCAGAATCGAGCCCAAAAAACAGGGCTCTTGCTCTACTTAAGCTTGCAAGGGGAAAAACACCATAAGGAACTAAATATATCATAAGTGCTACAGACATAAAGGAAGCAGGGTGGGGTTGAGGGGAATGGTGGAGGAGAAAGGACTATTTTGTTGCTATTTTATTCTGAGTCTTTATTTTATTAAGGGAAAGCCTCTCTGAGAAAGAGACATTTGGACAAATGTCTGAGTAAAATGAGGGTATAAGCCATGTGTATAACTGGGAGAATAGCATAAGAGGAGGAATTCACGGGCATGGAATATAGTGTAATAATTGCAGGGGGATGAGGGGCGGGATGTGGAGGCAGAAAAGGGCAGATAAACAGTAATAGAAAAAATGCAATAGAATAAACATTAAAATAAAACAAAATAAAGAGAACAGCAAGAGTAACTGTTTTGTGGGGAGTACACTTGCCTTATATTCAAGAAAAAGCAAATAGGCAAAAAAAAAAAAAAACCTGAAACCAAGTGAGAAGGAGGTAAGAGCAGAGAGAGCTGGGGGAAGTACCAGGGCATAAGGATGTGTAGATCATTGAGGAACATGGCTTCTGTTCTGAATAAATTAGGGAACCATTGGACATTTTGAACAGAATAGCATAACTGACATTATTAAAAGAATATCTCTGGCTGATATTGAGGTGGGGGAAATGCTATGTATTGAATTGTGTCTCACTAAAAAATATAGATGTCTTAACACCCAGTACCTATGAATATGATCTTATTTGGGAATAGAGTTTTTGAGTTGGTCAGTTAAGGTGAGGTCAGTAGGGTGGGCCCTAATGCAATATTACTGTCTCTGTATAAAAAGGGAAAAATCTGACACTGAGACAGAAATGTATACACAAGGAAATGTCACATACACATGAAAACAGAGACTGGGCTGTCACACCTACAAACCAAGGAGCGCCAATGATCGTCAGCAAACCACCAGAAGCCTGAACAGATTCTTCCTCATAACCATCAGAAAGAATCAACCCAGCCAGCTTCTTGACCTTGGACTTTGAGCCACCAGAACTGTGAGACAGCAAGTTTTTATTGTGTAAGCCACACTGTTTATGGCACTTTGTAATGGTAACCCCAGAAAACTAACACAGGCAATGACCCACTTTACATTAATTGTTGCGTTCAATCCTCATTATAAAAATGGGGGTGGTTATTATTATCTCAAGTTTCTGATAGAGAAACTCAAGTATGGAGGGATCAAGTAGTTTATCTAAGATGAGAGTCTGTTAGTACATGGTAGAGCCAAAATATGGCCACAAGGCCATCTGAGCCCGGAATCCAGGCTTTTATACTTCCTCCACTGTCTTTCTAAAAGCACAGTTTAAAAGTGTGAAGGAGGCAGAAAATATTGTCAAAGTATCCATTTCAATGGAACTAGGAAACTATATTCACTTTAACACATAAATGTATAGGAAACAGCTTGATCTGTGCTTCTTATTATTAAGACTGGGTTATGGAGAGCAAGTGTCCAGAGAGGACTTGGCTGTGAAGAAGTATTTCTTCTCTTTGTTTTTCTAGGATGAATACTGCCCTGGAAAAACAGAACAACTGTATTATACCCTTCTTCAGTTACTAATGAACTCTGGGTTTCAGTTTCTTCATAAAATTAGGAAATTGGGTTACAAAATTTCTAAACCATCTTCTAGGTCATATATTTTGCCCTATGTTTTGTTTTTCTTGTGTTTCTAAACCTCTAAAGGTGAACAATAAATTCACTGGTAATATCACTATGATTAAGATATAGAGCCTTTCCAGCTCCTCCAAATTTTCCAGTTAATACCCACTATCAGTCCCTGCCACTTCTGTAGCTTCCTGCCTGAACCAACAGTGATTTAGAGCTCCTATCAAAACGATGTTTTTTCTACCATTAAACTTCAGATAAATGAAACCACACAGTACACACACTTTTGTGTCTGCTTTTTCACTCAGTATAATACCTTAAAAATTCATTTATATTTGTGTGATAAATACTTTTTAATATTTGAGAATTTTTGAAACATAATAAATAAATTGCATTTGTCCATTTTAACTATGTTTCTTCAGATTATACTTAGAAAGCAGAATACATGATAGAGGTGACTCTGCTTTTATAAATTCTACATCCATTTCCTTATAGAGTAAAAACACATAATGTTTAAGATACCTTTAACAGGAACCTAAACAACAAAACAAACCAACAAACAAGCAAAATATAATCAAAGACACTGAAATAGAGAACAGGCTGACAGTAACCAGAGGGCAGAGGGGAGGGAATTTCGGGGGGAAAGGGCAAGGGATAACAGGAACAAGTATAAAGGGCAGATGGACAAAAACTAGGGGGGTTGAAATTGGAGGGAGGCTGGGAGGGTTGGGAGGGTGGGCTGGGATGGAAGTAAAAGACAGAAATCTGTACTTGAACAACAATTAAAATAAAAAATAAAAAAAAATAAGACATTATTTACTGTTCTCTTCAAAAAGTGTTACATCCTTTCAGGCAAGGAAGGAAAAGTGTCTTCCTTCAGAATTCAAGTCTGTTGCCTAACTGTTCAATTTCATTCCTCACCATCTTTACTCCAAACAAAATGAACTAGATACAATACCCACAAACATGCCAGGTCTCCTGCATTTGTTTTCTGCATGTTTTTCTTTCTATGTAAAATGCTTAGCTCCATTTTTGTCACTTGGAAAATTCTTACCAGTCTCTTCTAATCCCAGTGCAGGCACTGCCTTCTCTGTAAAATATTTCCTGACTCCCTTCTTTATAAAGGACCAGCTGCCTTGCTCAGCTACTGTTTGTCCTCCAGATACAAGCTCATTAGCTTTCTCATCATCTGGTTTTGTATGCCTTTATTCTTAACTTAAAGTCATCTCTCTATCTCTTCAACTTGGTATCTCTAGAAATTAGCAGAGGTCTTGGTACATAGTAAGTACTTAAAATTTTCTGTGGACACAAAATGAAATAACTACATTTGCAAAGAAATGAATGTAGAGAATTGTCACCAGCAGACCTGCAATACAAAAATGAATGTTCAGCAGACTGCAAATAAATGATAAAAGATGGGTATTAGTGTCTATAATAAGGAGTAAATCATGCTACAAATGGCAAGTAAATGGATAAAGATAAAATAAAATGTTACTTCTCTCCATATTAAACTTGAAAAACAAGTATCTGCTCAAACAAAAAGGTAGGATTATACCATATGTAGAAATAAAAAGTTATAACAAAAAGCTTAGAAAGAATTAGGGGAAAGAGTAGATGGAATTATACTTTTGCAAGGTTACTACATTTGTGAAGTAAAACGTGGGAAGTGAGCAGGGCCAGGTGTGAAGTAAGACTGGGAAAAAGGGAAGGAGTGTGGAACGTCAGATGAGAGCTGTGGAGTAGGAAGAGGTCAACCAGCGACACCCTGGCTTTAAATAGGTTCTTATAATTTAATACTGCATGCTTTTACCCTTTAAAAATATCACAGAATCTAATAAAATGAATGTAAAGGAACAAAATAGTAATCAAATATTTTTGATTAACCCAAAAGAAGAAAATGAAGAAGCAACAAAAAAACAACTGAACAGACAAATGGAAAACAAAGAGAAAGTCAGTAACTTAAACTTAAACATATCAATAAGTATAGTATATGTAAATAGGCTAAAAATCCCAAATGAAAAAGGCCGTTATCATGAAACTGAATTTTAAAAAAATGAGACCCCAACGTATGCTGTCATCAATAGATGCGTTTTAAATATGAAGATGCAGGCAGAGTGAAAGTAAGAGAGGGGATGAAAAAAAGATACCATTTAAACAATAAGCATAAAAAAGACTGTGAGCTTGCACAGACAAAATAAATGTCAAGACAAAGCTTACACTACAGATAACGAGGAATATTGCCTGATGAGAATGGAGAAATTCACCGGAAAGGCATATCCATGCTAAATATGACAGAGCAATGTGAATGAAGATGTATGCTATTTCCAGGAATGTCCCTTTGGAAAGTGTGTATGCCTAATCCATGGTGTCTTCCACCCTTAGTAATGCTAATGACAGAACAAACTTAAAAGCTACAGGTTAAGCAACATCCGTTCCTTCCTGCTTGCCCACATAGAGCAGAGCAGCCCTCTAGCCAAGAACATCCCGCTCATACTGACACACAATGGGCCATGAAGCTCTTGTTCCTTAAACTACTGACTTTTAGAGACTGGACAGTGTGGTAGCAAGCAGGGCAGAGTCACCCTGCTACAGCACTCAGCGTTCTCAGTGCTCTCATCGTGCAGCTGCATATACTACATCACAGAATGTTTAGAATTATTAATGTCGTTAACAGAAATCTGTATTGTGGTATTTCTTAATTTCTCAAAGATTGCCATGAATTTATACAAAATTTTATACATGTTCATTTATAAGTTATTCTTATTGAGGTTCCTTGAGTTCTCTAATATGTATTTATTATATAAAATCATTAAAAGGCAAATAAGGAAATATTGAAAAATTTTTCTCCAGTTCCTTTCTTAGACTAAGATGAAACCTAAAAGATTTTAAACATGTTAACTTTGGTTTGTATAAAGATGATATAATCATAAAAATCTGTAAACACTGATACTATTTTTTAAATTTAGTTTAATATTAATATCAATAAACCATTTAGTTCTCCTATACTTCTGGCTTATCACCCATTCTTCTGTATCTCTGGAAAGTAGTTTTCTGCAGCAGTCATGAAAACAAACTTCTAGATCTAAATCCACACCATTTGGGCAAAATTCCTCATTTCTCACTTTTCTCAGTAGTAAAATAGAGTTATTATACTTAATGATCTTTTAGATAATTTCAATCTCTGAAATATAGTAAAATATACTAGATTACTGAGCATGAACTAGAATGGGAATATATAAGAAATCCAGCCCTGGCTGATGTGGCTCAGTTGGTTGGAGTGTCATCCCATAACCAAAAATGTTGTGAGTTCGATTCCCAGCCAGGGCATATACCTAGGTTGCAGGTTTGATCCCTGGTCTGGACGCATATGAAAGGCAACCAAAGGATGTTTCTCCCTCACATTGGTGTTTCTCTCGCTCCCTTTCTATCTCTAAAAGCAATGAAAAAAAAAATGTCCTTGGGTGAGGATTGATTAAACAGAAAGCAAGGAATCTAATTATAAGGGATATAGTATTGCATAATTTAACATTTCTATTCTTATTCCTAAAAATCAGCAAACCATGATAAACTAATTTTTAACAGAACATTTTTTCTTCAACTTTGTTCAAATCTGAAAGAGTACAGTGCCAAAATACATAAACATGACCTATCAATGTCTCTATCTTAAGAGCTAGAAAATCAATACTTTAGTGACAAGACCATGATTACCAAGCATTTCTCACTTAGAGCCTACTGGAAATAAAATAATCAAAATATTTGTTAAAAGATGATTAGCATGAGTTAATTATAACAGAGTTCTTAAAGACATATAAGTTGATTATTAAAAACTGATTTAAATGTGGTTTTAATTTATGTTTCTCTGATGATTAGTGACATTGAACATCTTTTCATATGTCTGTTGGCCATCTGTATGTCCTCTTTGGAGAAGTGTCTGTTCAAATCCTTTGGCCATTTTATTAATTGGCACACCTCTGAGAATCACTCTCATCAATAAATCAACAAAGAATAAGTACTGGTGAGGATACAGAGAAAGAAGAACCCTTCTGCACTGTTGGTGGGAATGCAGATTGGGGCAGCCACTGTAAAAAGAAGTATGGAGTTACCTCAAAAAATTAAAAATGCAACTGCCTTATGACCTAGTGATTCCACTTTGGGGAAACTATCCAAAGAAATCAAAACACTAATTCAAAAGAATCTATGCACCCCTATGTTCATTGCAGTATTATTTATAATAGCCAAGATTTGGAAACAGCCCAACTGTCCATCAGTAGATGACTGGATGAAACAACTATGGGACATTTACACAATGGAATATTACTCATCCATGAAGAAAAGAAAATTTTACCCTTTGTGGCAGCATAGATGAACCTGGAGAACATTATGCTAAGTGAAATAAGCCAGTCAGAGAAAGACAAATAATATATGATTTCACTCACATGTGGAATCTAATGGACAAATTGAAGTAACAAGCAAAACAGAGGCACACTCATAGATAGAGAGCAGGCTGACAGCTTTGGGGGTAGGGGTGAGGGTGGAGGGCTCAAGCAAAAAAGAAAGAGAACATGGACATAGATAACATTGTGGTGATTATGAGAGGGGTAAGGAAGTGAGTGGAGGTGGAAGAAGGTATAAGGGGAATAAAGGTAATGGAAAAATCACAATAAAAAGTGAACTATTAAAAAATAATTTCAAGGGGGATCCAAGATGGTGATGGAGTAGATAGAAGTTACATTCACCTCCTCCCGGGGCCAAACTGGAATTACAGCCAAAATACAAAACAATCAACCTAAATAACCAACAAAACGTTAATTGAATAAAAGTCCCGTAACCAAGGATTTATAAAAGAAGTCACATTGAGACTGGTAGGAAGGACAGGAACTAGAAAAGGGCTGGCCCCACAGCCACAGGCAATCGCTGAAAATCCTCAGGGATATCTCAGCTGCAGAGTGTCTTCCTGGGGATCAGGAGGCCCCAATCCCACACTGGGCTCCCCAGCCCAAAGCAGTTGAGCTGGGAAGAGGAGCCCATATAACATCTGGCTATAAAAATCAGGGGAGATTCTGACTACTGGAGAGAGACAGGAGTTTGCTTGAAATCCAGAGGTTCTCTTAAAGGCCCAACAAATAAAATTCCATTCATAGCCACTCACCCTGGGCTCAAATAGGGGGAGTAGAAAAGGGTCCTGTGAGGAGAGATTGGGTTTTGTGGCTCTAGGGAGAGAGCTGAAGGGACAGCAGCCAGGGTCCCTGTGTTGAGTCCCTATCCCAAATCACAGTTGTCATATTTCTTGTGTCAACCACTCCCCTCCCACAGCATCAGCCTGAGGGAATTCAATAGCCCCATCCTCTGGACTCCCTGTCACCTACCCTGTGGAACTCACACCCTAAGGAGCTGTCAGCTGCCTGGGGCCAGAGTATAGAGATCCAGGTGGACCCAGAAGGTATCAGTGACTGCTTGTGTGGCTCTGGGTTGGTCTATTGTCCTCACCTTCCTGCAAGCCTGACCTGGGTTTCCCATTTATGGGACATCCACTAATCCCATTCTCCCAATTCCCAGTGGCCACACCCTGCCAGGTTTGGGTTTTCCAAGAGATCTAGGCAGAATCTCAGAGACTGAATTGTGTGGCTCTAGGACAGCAGCCATTTTTCCCTCACACCCCTGACCAGTGCACACAGTCAAATATTGATTTATTTGGGCCTGACACACAGTGCTGGCCTCACCCTGACAACTCCCTGAGACCCCATTCCACCACAAAGATCTGCAGGTACCTGGCAGTTTGCAGCTAGCCCTGTTATATGCTGGAACTTTTGCTGAGAGGCCTTAGACCCAACACTGGCACTAAGTTTGAACCTGTATCAATCTGGTGAATACTATACAACCCTACCTGGTGATTCATTGAGAATCTATCTCACAAAGCCCAAGTATTGCCAGAGACTCTTTCAGCGACTGCCTCAAACGGGAATCTGGCAGGTGGAGGAAGGCAGAGGCAGATCTCAAGGTGTTGTGGGCCTCTTACTAACCTGCCCCCATGCTCAGTGCTGTGTAAATTGGCCTTGATGAGCATCTTGGCATTTACAGTCAAAAACTGTGGATCTATTTGTAGTTCCAAGCATGTTGCCCAGGGCCAGTCATGGGAAGCATGTGACATTGATCTCTGCCAGAGCCCCTCCTAAGAGGCCCCCAGAACAATACACCCAGGGGTGAACTTCAGACAACATAAGAGCAGGATCTAATTAGCTCCACAAGCAGCATATCCAAAGGGAGATCTTGGCAGGCCCCAGACCCTGCTGAAGCAAATTCTACTCCATGTGATAAGCACCCATACAACAGCTCATACACAATTATTGGGGTTGATCCTCACAGTCAGTTGGTTTGAAAGATGGGCCAACAGCTATCAAGAATCAATTACAACAAGAGGGCTCACATAACCTAAGCAAAGGACATTCTTGGAGCACCCAACTCAGGTGATCAAGGAGACTGCAACACTGATTCCCACCGGATACCTACTATAATAGGTCATCCCACTGAGACTAGAAGACAGAGCAGAACTACCTAACACAGAGAACTCCATATCATCAAATATGGAGTTCAAAACAATGGCTGTAAGGATGCTCAAGGAACTTGGAGGAAGAATGGATGAATTTAGTGAGAACATAAACAAAGAGATAGTAAGCATGAAAAATATAGAAATCATAAAAAGACCCAGTTAGTAATGGAGAATTCAATGTCTAAAATAAAGAATACACTAAAAGAAAAAAAACAGTAGGTTAGACGAAGCAGAGGATTGAATCAGTTATTTGGAAGACATGGTAGCGAAAAATCCTCAGAAAAGTAAGACCAAAAAAAGAGTTTAAAAAATGAAGATAATTTAAGAGATCTTTGGGACAACATGAAATGTAACAGTATCTGCATCATAGGGGTATCAGAGGAAAAGTGAGAGCAAGAAATTGACAACCAGTTGAAGAAATAATGACTGAATTCTTTTCTAACTTGGTAAAGGAAAAAGACACACAAATCTGGGAAGAACATAGTCCCAAACAAGATTAACCTCCCAAAAAATCCAACACAATGATACATCATAACCGAAATGCCAAAGGTTAAGCACAAAGAGGGAATCTTAAAAGCAACAAGAGAAAAAGTTACCTAAAAGAGAGCTCCCATAAGAATGTCAGCTGATTTCAGTAAGACAGCAGGATATAAATTCACTGAAGTAGCAGGATGCAAAATAAACATACAGAAACATGTTGAATTTTTATACAGCAATAACAAGTGGTCAGAAAAGGAAACAAAGAAAAGTCTCATTTGCAGTTGCATCAAAAAATAAAATAAAACACATAAGAATAAATTTAACCAAGCAGGTAAGAGACTTTTACTCAGAAATTATGAGACACTGAAAAGAAAGAAATTGAAGAAGATACAAATAAATGGAAGAATTACTTGGCTCATAGATAAGGTGAATTAACATTGTTAAAACAATCTATACATTCAAACAATTCCAACTGAAACACCAATGATGTATTTCACATAACTATAACAAATAATCTAAAAATGTTTTTAATTTATTATTGTTTCAATAATTCATTTTATTGTATTTTTTTCACTACCATTTATCCTCCTTATACCCACTTCCACCTCCAACCCCCATTTCTCCACCACAATCCCCACATAACTGTCCATGCCAATGAGTTCTTTTTCTTTTTGGCTAGTTCCCTCCAGGAACCAAAAAGATCCCAAATAAATGCAGCAGTCTTGCAAAAGAACAAAGTTGGGGAACTCACACTACCTGATATCAAACTATACTGTAAGGGACCGGCTTGTTTTGGTCTGGCAAATGTGACTCAGCTCTGTATGGAACACCTACAGAGGTGAGGTGGTAGGCAGGAGCCAGACCTTCAAACTGCATTTTCCCGTGGGAATCAGGCCTAGAAAATGCATACAGACTGTTATGGCTTACTCTTGCTAAAATTCCATCACCCTGGTCTGAAACAATAGATGCATATTGTCTATCTTCAAGGTAATTTCCAAAGCCTGTGTGAATTTTCCCAAGGACAGAGCTAATCAGCTCACCGCCATTCCCCTCTGCATGTTATTTTCATTTCCTTGATTGTACCTAAAATGTAGACAATAATATTCTATGTAATAGACAATAAATCCTTCTTTGATGTAAGGCCCGAGAAAAACAAGAAAAGCTTGTCTAGGCAAGAGTCTGAGTTCTCTCCTCTTGAGATAGTGGCCATGCCATCCCCTCTTTCTCCACAGGATTGCTGTCACCTGAGCATTTATTCTTGTCTTCAGTCACAACAGGCAGACTATAAGGCCACAGTAATCAAAACAGCAGGGTAATAGCATAAAAATAAACATATAGATCAATGAATCAGAATAGAGACCCCAGAAATAAATCCACACCTTTATAGCCAATTAATGTTTGACAGAGGAAGCAAGCATATAAAATGGGCTAAAGATAGTTAATTCAATATATGGTGTTGGAAAAATTGGACAGACATGTGTAGAAAAATTAAACTAGACCACCTTCTTATACCACACACAATAATAATTTCAAAGTGGATTAAAGACTTAAATGTAACACTCCAAACCATAAAATTCCTAGAAGAAAATATAGGAAGTAAAATCTTGGACATTTCTCTTAGTAATATTTTTCTGATATATCTCTTCAGACAAAGGAAAGAAGAAAAAATAAAATGAGACTACATCAAACTAAGAAAGTTTTGTACAGCAAAGGAAAACATCAACAAGATGAAAAAACAACAAACTGAATGAGAGACACTGTTCTCCAATGATATACCTCATAAGGGGTTAATGTCCAACACCAAAAAAGCAAACAATCCAAGTAAAAATGGGAAAACAACCTGAATAGACACTTCTTCAAAAATGACATAAATATGGCCAATAGACATATGAAAAGATTCTCAATGACACTAATCATCAGGGAAATGCAATTTTAAACCACGATGAGCTATCTCTGTCAGAACCACAATGTCAGAATGGCTATTATCAATAAAACAACAAGCAAGTGCTGGTGAGGATGTGAACCCTTATGCGCCATTGGTGAGAATTCAAATTGGTACAATCACTGTGGAAAATACTATGGTGTTACCTCAAAAAATTAAAAATGGAACTACCTTATGAGCCAGTAATTCCACTTTTGGATATATATCCAAAGAAACTCAAAACATTAATTCAAGAGAATATGTGCACTCCTATGTTCCTCACAGCATTATTTACAATAGCCAAGGTATGAAAGCAACTCAAGTGCTCATCAACAGAGGAATGTACAAAAAGCAGTTGAACATATATGCAATGGAATATTACTCAGCCATAAAAAGGATAAAATATTACCATGTCTGACAGAGTGCTTGGACCTAGAAAGTATTATGCTAAGTGAAATAAGTGAGTCAGAGAAAGACAAATATCATATGATTTTCACTTGTATGTGGAATTGAAAGAACAGTGTAGATGAACAAACAAAATGGAAACAGACTCACAGATACAAAGAACAGACTGATGGTTGCAAGAAGGGAGGGAGATTGGAGGATTGGTGAAAGAGGTGAAATGATTAAGAAGAACAGATTGGTAGTTTACCTCACGGGGAGGTAAAAACAGCATAGAACATATAAAGAACTCACACGACTCCACTCCAGGAAGACAAACAATCCAATTGAAAAATGGGCAAAGGATCTGAACTGTCACTTCTCCAAGGAGGGCATACAGAGGGCCCAGAGACATATGAAAGGATGCTCAGCATTGCTAGCCATCAGAGAGATGCAAATTAAAACCACAATGAGATACCACTTCACACTAGTCAGAGTGGCCATCATAAACAAATCAACAAACAGTAAGTACTGGCGAGGTTGTGGAGAAAAGGGAACCCTAGTACACTGTTGGAGGGAAGGCAGACAGATGCAGCTGCTGTGGAAAACACTATAGAATTTCCTCAAAAAACTAAAAATAGAACTGACTTTTGACCCAGCTGTTCCACTGCTGAAACTATACCCTAAGGATCCTGAAACACCAATCGAAAAGAACCTGTGCACCCCAATGTTCATAGCAGCACAATTTATAATAGCCAAGCACTGGAAGCCACCTAAGTGCCCATCAGTAAATGAGTGGACCAAAAAACTATGGTACATTTACACAAGGGAATTCTATTGCAGCAGAAAGAAAGAAAGATGAAGCTCCTGCCCTTCACAACAGCATGGATGGAACTGGAGAGTATTATGCTAAGTGAAATAAGCCAGGGAAAGAAAGATAAATATCATATGATCTCACCTATAAGTGCAACTTAATCAACAAAATAAACAAGCACAATGTAACCAGCAACACTGAAATAAAGAACAAACTGACAGTAATGAGAGGGGAGTGGGGAGGGCAAGAACGGGGGAAAGAAGGGAAAGAGTCATCAAGGAACATGTACAAAGGACCCATGGACAAAGCCAAAGTGGGGAAGGAGAGAGGGTGGGAGATGGAGGTGAGGATGGGTGGAGGAGAGTGGTGGTGGGAAAATGGAGACAACCCTACTTGAACAACAATCTAAATAATAAATTAATATAATTAATATAATATAATATAATATAATATAATATAATATAATATATAAATAAAAACAACAATAAAAAGTAATAAAGGTAAAAAACAGCATAGGAAATAGTCAATAATATTGTAATAAGTAAGCATGGTGTCAGGTGGTTACTGGAAATATCAGGGGGAACACTTTATAAAGTATATGATTGTGTAACCACTGTGTTGTATACCTGAAACTAACACAAAATAATATTGAACATAAACTGTAATTGAAAAATTTTTAAATGTATTTCAAAACTGAGTTAAAACTAGTGAAGCTACTAAATCACTTTACTATTGTAGCTAAAAGGTGAGGTCATTAATTTAGCTTACATTGAATTAGCTCAATGCAGGATAATTTGCCAGTGACTTTGTGGTCTAAGATATTGAAATAAGGCAGGAATTTACTTGTGGAAAAACAGGCATTATAAAAGATTAATCTAAAACCTGGCTTGAGATTTATAAACTGGGAAGGAAGAGCAACTAGGGAATCAGTTCGCTCCCTGGAGATACTTTAAGAAAGAAGCTGGAAGGCTGGGCATCATGTGAGTGGAACAGGGCATTGCATCGCAGCCGGGATTCTGGAAGTGGCTGTGCAGAGTTCTTCAAATTGGCAGCTGCACTTCCTATTTTGAATTTTTTTCAGGGGCTTTTAATACCAAGGTCACATAGTGGGCACACAGATTTTATTGAGGACAATATTCAATAAATAAGTATTATATTAATGAGTTTATACATAGAAAACAATAGGAAACACTGGATTCAGGATTTTAAGATAATCTTATACCTATGTTTTCTTTAGGTAACTGTAATTAGGTTGTTATAGAAACTCATAGAGATTATACATTTTTATATGTTTTCTGTCCATGTAAATTATATTTTAAGTGTGTAGATGAGAATGATAAAATGGAAGAGTTGAAGAAGCATATTGAATAAATTGGGGATACTAAGTTGGTAAGAACTTACTATTAGAGGCATTATTTAAGGTAATTATCATTACAAGTATTAACCAAGGGGTAACATAAGGAAAAAGGGAAAAAAGTTATTCTGAAGAAAATCAACCCAATTATTTATAAGGTGAAAATTCTGAATATAACCATATGATATGTCTTCTGAAATGACACATATAATAGGAAAAATATCCCAGGAGGAAAATAAAAATGGCATTTGAGTATGACCATTGAAAACCGGTAGCTGTGGGTTGAAAATCATAAATGTGTGTTTCGGTAGGGAAGGACTAGGCAGGCTAAAGAGCATGGAAGTTCAAAATGTTGGGCCTGCCAGGTATCAACAAAGGTTTCTCAAGGGCTGGAAAAGAGAAAGGCAGAGGCAGAAAGCATACAAGTTAGAGAAGAAATGAGCATTTAGAAAGAGACGGTATGGAAGAGCTCAGAAAAGGCTGTCATAAAATACACACTGCCACATACGTGACGGATCAGTTCTATCGTGTAACTCTCCAAAAGATGTAACAATGCAGAGGTATGCTAACCATCGGAGTCAGCATTAATTTACAGTGGGAGAAATAATTAGAATCTCACTTTTTCTGAAGAATAGAGTGAAAATGTAAACAATGCTTCCCTCCAGGCAAGTGCTTTATCAAGTTGACAGGTGCATTTGAATTTCCATGGGTGGGGGATATAATAGGTTATTTATGTGTCATTTTAATAGAAAGACCCAACCATCAAGATGGACAGCAGACTTTATCAGTACTGCTGTTTGCAACTAATCCACCAATTTAGTACCCCATGAAAATACCTGCAACAAAACCTGTCCATTTTTCTTTTACACTCCATTATGGAAAAATCAATATAGGCACTATTCATCGCAAATCTCCTACTTGGCGGGTGCCTGAGCCACAGAATTTGAAAAAACCTGACAGTTCAGCACTGTGTGTGGCCGAGCCTAGTGCTTGCAGTTTTATTCCACCGCCTTTTGCCATCCACAATGCCCCAATTGGCCTACTGTCTGCTCTAGAATCTAATATAGGTTGGCCAGAAACCCCGAATCTGATCAGTTTAAGGGAAACTTGGTCTTGAATCAGTTTTAGAGCAATGAAGAAATTAGCTGACTTCCAAACTTGACAGATTTAATTCCTGTTTTTAACATTCGAGCAGTGAATAATAACTGGTAAATTTTAAATGATAATTTAGTGAAGCAACCCATGATATTATGACAATACTTCACTTTCAACCAATGTTATCAAACACACAATCTGACTACCTATTGTCCAGGAAAACAGTTTTTGTGTTTCTTTCAAAATATCTCCATCAAGTTTCATATTCAAAATCATATGTTCAGTGGGAAGGTTTCTACTATATCCCAAAGTAAATACATCTGAATAGAATGCCAGAGAGTTTACTACTATCAGCTACAAAGATACAGGAGACTAATTACCAAAATGTTTACACTTCAACACCTCCTTATTGAAGCATCTAAAAGGCAAAAAGTTTATTTAGTTTTCTCTGTTTCCTTCCAAATCATCAAAATTACTTATTGGCCTCATAATTGTTAGATCAATGAGTGTTTAACAAACCAAAGGTTTATACATTTATTTTTACTATAGGATATATAAACAAAAGCTAAACATTATAGAAAACACTAAAACTTTCATTAGTGATTCTTGTACATCAAGATTTTAATTACCTTAAATTTAGGACGATTAATATATTGTATGGAGATCTGTATCAAATCATTCAGATGTACTCATTCAACATACACTCCAGACTCTTTCCACACACACTCCAGACTCATTCAACATACACTCCAGACTCTTTACAACAGGGAAAAACTTAAAGCTACTTTCCCATATTCCCCTTCAACCACAAGTCCCTTTATACATTATTTTCTTCTTAAACCAGCCAGGGGAATTCTGTTCGCTGCAACCCATAACCCTGACAAATAACAGACTGAAGGATTGCCCTCAGATGGTTGCTAATTAAGTAATAGGTTATTATTTCCATTTTGAAGAAATAATTTTGTTTTCTCCTTTTTAAAAAAGATTTTATTTATTTTTTAGAGAGAGGGGAAATAAGGGAGAAAGAGAGAAATATCAATGTGTGGTGGACTCTCACACACCCCCTACTGGGGACTTGTCCCACAATCCAGGCATGTGCCCTGACTAGGAATTGAACTGGTGACCCTCTGGTTCGCAGACTGGTACTCAATCCACTGAGTCACACCAGTTAGGGTAATTTTGTTGTCCTTTTGACCTAAAAGTTGGAATTTCACAAATTCTCAACTATTATTTCTTTACTAGCAACTTTCTTGTAATGGTTTTCTAAAAACCAAGTTACTATATTTTATCAGTGCCTTTCAATTAATCATAAAATATCTACATTTCTGAAGACATTATTAGAAATAATCTGATGCTATTTACTAGTATTTGTCTTAATTAAACAGTATTTGTTGAGCATTCTATTATATTCCAGACACATCCCAAAGTATGTTGTATAAATTAGAACAGTCCACCAAAAAAAAATCTTCAAAACATGTGTTTTATTTCCATGATGTTTGATTTGAAGGCAAAACAAGCAACTTCGCATTTTTCAAAGAATAGACCAAGCACATAGACCGGGTTTCCTGGGTAGATATGGAAGAGAGTCATTTGGAATATGACCCTGAGTCTTCCTGGTCACATATCACACAGGCAGAGCAGCTGTGCCAACAGGCCAGAAAAATTTATCAGTGCACTCCTTTTATTGGCCTCAATTCTAGGGATATTGGGTTTCAACAGTTCCTCGGGTGATAATAAAACTGATTCGTTTGGAGGCAAATAAATTCTCTATACAAACAAATTCTTTGAAAAGTGATGTTGCCTCTGAAACTTTTTGATATGTAGATATGTCTGATATCATACAGGCAAACATATTTCCTCAAGGGTTATGTATACACTTCAAAACCATACCAAACAAATTGAGCAATTAATTACAACCACTCTTTGTTCTATGATTGTTTTATGTGTTTAATCTTTGTCTTACACTCCTGGCTAGTGAGGTCCTTTACTACATACTTTATATGTCTTTATATTCTCCAAGGTATTTACTGTAGTGTTGGACAGAGCAGTGGCCCGATAAATGCCAAACTCACTGTCAAGGATATTTGATCTTTTCAATGATTTTTAAAGCTTCAAGCAGGTATATAGTCCTGTGATGTCTTATTAGCAGTATTTTAGTTTCATTGTCCCCTCGTAATGACCTGCAAAGTCCTTTCATTAATGAGCTGAAATTGCACATGCAAAACACAGCTTCCAGCCACATCAACTATGTGATCAATGTAACCCTGAAGAATTCATGGTAACTGCAGCCATGTCAGGAAAGGGCGAGTGAGAAGTAGGAAAAGAGCTTTGCCAATTTGCAGCAGATCATATCCAGACTCACGTTCATTTTGCAATCACGATTATTGATAACACTGTTCAAACACTGCTGTATCAGGAGCTATCTTATTCTCGATTTTCTAAATATTTTTAATACCTGCTTTTTCTGCCATATTAATGATCGATATTGCCTGGGCACAGGTGATGTGACTATTCGTGAGTAGCTGCTATGTTTTATTATGACGACTATTGGAAATCATGTGTTTCTGAGACAAAATGAATCATTTTTGCTGAACTGTTTTGATGCAATGCAGTGAAAAGGGCATTAGGTATACTCAGATCAGGATGGCCAAGTTGGAAACAGCATTTCAGTGCCTCACATTAAGTTGCCTGGGCTTCAATGTCTCCACTAGGAAAATGAGAATTATACCCTACTTTTCATAGTTTTACAAGGATATGACAAAGCAAGTGAAACTGTTATGTTGATTTTTTACTATTATAATTCTTGTTTTCATTATTTTAAAACAATCATTAATTTTTCTTAGGAAATAATTATACTTAAGTAATTTGGCAACTAAACATGTTTTTAATAATCCATAGGCTTCTGAAAATGTAAACATTTATTTAATGCACGACATTGAAGTCGGAAGTTTGTTTGCAGAATAATTTAGAGTAAGTAAACAAAGTGACATTTATAACCTAATTTTTTCTTAAATAGGCCTCCACCAAAACAATCCACCAGTATTGCCATCGATGTGCAGTCTCTTTATACTGGATCTTGGGAACTTGCCCTCAAAGCAACTGTGACTTTGATGCACATTTCTCCTAAATATATATCTCAAGACAATGTTCCTTGAGTTAAGTTTTGTAGTTTTAGTTGCATGTTGAACTCTGGTTTTCCTCTGTTGGAGGCTGTCTGTTGGGGTTACATTTGTATATCAAGGGTCACTGTGCACCCCTACAACACAAAGGCCCATCTACTCTCATAAGACTTCCCCCATTAGAAACATGGAAGAATGGTAGAAAGTTTGTAATGGTGGTGTGTCATGCTAATTACACACACACACACACACACACACACACAGGGTTGGGCAGAAGTAACGCCTGAGTGTGCATGGTTGATAGGGTAATAATATGGGTGTAATAATTTATAGTTTTAATTTGAACATTTCACCAAAAATGTCATATGGCGTGCTTGAGTGTGATATTGTTATGTTATAGAATTACATGCTTATGACTTTGTAATAAAAGATTTTATAATAAAAAAGGGTGTTATTTGTGCCAGACCTTATACCATATTTTGCTGTGTATAATGATTTCCCATATGTAATATGCACTCACATTTTTACCCCAAACTTTCAGGAAAAAAATCTTTCATTTAAATTTTTTAATTCAATCATGTATTTATTTATATTTAGGGAAAAATCAATTATCTTATTCCAGGGTATTACTTTGCATATGGATATTTTTAGTGCTTTCTAGAGTTACACTTTCAATACATAAGTATAAATAAAAGAATTAAAAGCATTTATATACATACAGAATTAGTACTACTCATGTATAACATACACCCTTGCTTTTCCCTCAAAAATTTGGGCAAAAAGTGCACATTATACATGGAAAAATATAGTATGTGTGTATATATATATACACACAAAATCTGCTTAATGACTATCAACTTGGTCACTTTAAAAATACCTCTGATCTCTTACCTCACTTGTGCCATTCTAAAAGAATTTTGAAATAGAGGCCATTGCATTAATGTCTTATCTCACCTACTGTGGTAGGTTTCCTAAGCAGGTCATATCTTATCATATACTCTAGGTTTCAGCACTTTGGCAAATAGGTGAAACAATAAATGATGAGGCCATCTTTCATGACTTCTTTAAAATGAGATTCTTTCTTCTTTAAAAATTACTTGATTTGCTACTGCACACCCACACTTTTAGTGGAAACAATGAGAAGGAATGCTTCATTTAAAGTCTACATATTATTTTTGTGTTTTTCTTAATGCACATATTTAAATTCATATTAAAAATGAAACTACTCTTTGTCTTCAGGAAATCTTTTAATTGAACCATCACTTATTGAATGGGAAAAGTATGATTGCATTTGGAATTGAGGTCTCTGAAAATACTTGGGACAACTGCTGAGACTTGCAATACACACTGTTGTCTCCATTGTACAGAGTTGCATTTCACAGGCTGTTTCCTTTGGAGACCATTTTTATTTCTTTTTGTGAGTTTTGTGGCAATGAGATACCAGACTATGTTGAATGCAGGAGGTATGCAAAAAAAAACTAAACTATATTAAAAAATAAAACTGATCATTTGTTTCTATTATCTAGCACCATATAAACAAAAGTAAGAGGATGTGTTGGGTGGGGAATAAAATGTGCTTTGTCTTCGAGTTACATAGGGATAGATAGAAAGTCTCAGCATTATTCTTACATGGATCTTTAAAGATATTAGAAAAAACACATAAGCTCAAGTAATTTTTAAACTTAAATGTAGCCACTTATAAAATAAAAATAAGTTATAATGTACAAATCACCAAGAAATAATAAAATATAGAGAGTAGCAAAAGACACAGAACCCCTCCAAAAAAATTAAAGACATAATATTTAACAGTTTATAAAACTTGAAGGCATGATCTAGTAGTAAAAGAAACTTCTGAGAATAACAGAGAATGGAATAAATTCTATTGAAGGAATAAAATTCAGACTAGATTTAAAAAATTCAAATACAAGCCACTCCCCCAAAAATAAAAAGCAATATGAAAAAAACTGCATTGCATTTACAGGGTGGAATACTACACAACAGGAAGAAAGAAGGAACTCCTACCCTTGGCGACAGCATGGATGGATCTGGAGAGCATCATGCTAAGTGAAATAAGCCAGGCAATGAAAGACAAATACCATATGATCTCACCTATAAGTAGAACCTGATCAACAAAACAAACAAGCAAGCAAAACAGAACCAGAGACATGGAAATAAAGAACAAACTGAGAGTGACCTGAAAGGAGGAAGGAGGGGCATAACAGGGAAAAGAAGGGAAATGGCCAAATCAAGGAAGATATATATAAAGGACCCATGGACAAGGACAATGGAGGGGGTGTTGAATATGGGAAAGGAGGGTGGGGAGGGCAGGAGAGAACAATGGGGGAAAATGGGGACAACTGAACGACTATAACATTTTTTTAATTGAACAACAATTAAAAAATGTAAACTATAGTACTAATAGCATTTTTATTTATTGGGCACTCCCAATGTGCCCAACACTCTTCTAATTGCTTTAGCAAAATCCCCAATCCAATACTATGTAAGTGCTATTATTTTCACTCATTGTTGATTTCTGCCCTTTTTGTCCTAATAGACCTAATTTTTATTAAGTGATCAAACCTTCCTTTGCAGCCTTGTTCAGGAAAATCTGACCAGACCTCCAGCTTCTATAAGTAGCTTCATGGAACCCCTACCCAATCTGTCACTTACAAGATGTAAAGAGAAGCTAACAACAACAAAAAAAAAAAACACATTTTTTTGTTCCCAGAGATGAAACATCATGGTTTGTGGATGTGAAGATTTAAACTGTAGTAATCTTCTGACAACTGTGCAGAAAGCTAGTCTGAGGATGAAGACGACATATAAAAGTGGCACAGCACAGGGCGTTTCAAAGAATTGAAGCAGAATGAAGCCAAATTAAGAATTAAGTGGGCAAAATCAGTTTTTAAAATATGCTAGGTTTTGCCCCCAAAATTTGTACTTATAATTAGTATGATATACTAAGATTTACAGACATAAACAGTAGCTGTGGAAATACCAATTGCAAAATTAACTTAATAAAATAATAGAAAAAAGAAAAAAGAATAATTTCATGTGCTAAAAGGTAAAATTATGGACTGGATTATTAATTAGCTCCAGAAATACCAGTCCAAAATCCTTAAATATATAGGGGAACTAAAATCTCAGTAGAGTAGAACTGACAAGCACTCATTTCAGTTTTTACTATATCAACAGTTCAAAACAAAGACTAAGGTATTTTAATACATTAACAATATTTAAGTTAAACCCTTGTCTGAGGTATCATTGGCAAATATGTTTTCCCATATAGTTGGTTCTCTTTTTATTTTAATGCTGTTTTCTTTAGCTGTGCAGAAGCTTTTTATTTTAATGAGATACCATTTGTTTATTCTTTCCTTTATATCCCTTTCTCTGGGGGACATATCAGTAAAAATGTTGCTGCATGAAATACCTGAGATTTTCCTGCCTGTGTTCCCTCTAGGATTTTAATGACAACCTAGATGCCCATCAGTAAATGAATGGATCAAAAAACTACGGCGGTACATATACACAATGGAATTCTACACAGCAGAAAGAAAGAAGGAGCTCCTACCCTTTGCAACAGCATGGATGGAACTGGAAAGCATTATGCTGAGTGAAATAAGCCAGGCGGTAAAAGACAAATACCATATGATCTCACCTTTAACAGGAACCTGAGCAACAAAACAAACAAGCAAGCAAAATATAATCAAAGACATTGAAATAGAAAACAGGCTGACCGTAACCAGAGAAGAAAGGGGAGGGAATTTCAGAGGAAAAAGGGAAGGAATAACAGGAACATGTATAAAGGACACATGGACAAAAACTAAGGTGGGGTGGAAATGGGAGGGAGGTGGGGAGCACTAGAGGGGTGGGCTGGGATGAGAAGAAAAGACAGAAAACTGTACTTGAATAACAATTAAAATAAAATTAAAAAATATTTAAGTTAATGGATACTCCAATACAAGGCATATCAAATTGTAAATCCCACAAATGAAGAATAATATTTTCAAGTGAACATTAAACATTCATGCAAATAATCATGTGTTAAACAATGAAGGTAAAACTCAATAAAATTTTCAGTGAAAAAAATGTAAGCCACATGCACTCTTAGAATATTATACATTACAATAAGCAAGGAACTAACTGTGTATATTTTAATGTCAAAAGACTTGGAAATTAAAAACATAACAATACTCCCCAGCTGGTGTAGCTCAGTGGATTGAGTGCCACCCTGTTAGCCAAAGGGTCACTGGTTCAATTCCAGTCAGGACACATGCCTGGGTTGCAGGCCAGGTCCCCAGTAGGGGCGTGTGAAAGAAAATCATACATTGATGTTTCTCTCCCTCTCTTTCTCTCTCCCTTCCCCTCCTCTAAAAATAAATAAATAAATTTTTTAAAAAATAACAATACAACAACAAATAACAGCTTCAAAATATATATTAGGTCAAAAATGAATTAAAACTATAATTAATTATACTTAAAATAACAGTAGAATAACACATAATGAAATTTAAGATAATGGGTCAAACATGTAAATGCAGATTAAATATTATAGACAGATTCATGAACACAAATGCTTTAAATGCCTAAAGAAAAATCCAACAAAAAAAGTGAAAATAATCACATTTTAAAAAATATTAATGCAAAAGTGAAAAACTAAATTGATACATAAAACTGTCTGAACAGAACAAAACAACATAGATAATAATTCTCCAATTCATGCAAAGGATAATAATAGATCAAAATAAATGAAATTTAAACTATAACTTAAAAAATGAGATCTATAGAAGATAGTAGAATGCAATTTGTACACTAAATTGTGTCTGACAATAAGTGCTATTTAGCAAATTGGCATTATTCTCAGATTAAAGAACTGTACAAGAATTGTTATATATGTACAAGAGGAACTGAGAAGTTTCCTCAGGAAGTACTTATGGCAGTGTGGTACCAGACTGTATATAGAATAGCACAAAAAGCTAAATTACATTAAAATAAAACTAATAATTTGCTTATATTACCCAATTTCATATAGACAAATGTAACAGAATGAGGGAGGGCAAATAAATTGTGCTTTGTTAACATGTTACATAGAGATAGATAAAAGTCTCTGAATTATAGTTTCATTGATCTTCATAGATATTAGAAAAAACACATAAGTTCAAGTAATTGAGTAGAGTAATCTTAATTGTACATCCTTGCTTTTCATCACTTTAAATATTTTGAGCCAATCCCTTCTGGCCTGCAAAGTTTTTGTTGAGAAATCAGCTGATGGTCTTACAAGACTGTTTTCATGTAACTGTTTTCATGTGGGACCTCTTTCTTTGTCTCCTTATTTTGCTTGCCTCCCTGTCTTCGCTTCTGTGAGTCACGTAGAGCTGCTACACCTCTTGGTCTTGGTAGAGTGGTCAACCAAGTACCACTCCATCAAGTAGATGTGGTACATAGTAGATGTGTTTATGGTGGGCACATATGTGGGCCCAGTGGTACAGCCTCCCTGATCACCTGAGATGGGTGTTCCAGGTGTTTTCCTTGTGTGGGCTGTGTGTGCCCTCTTGTTGTGGTTGAATCTCGACTGCTGTTGGCACAGCAGTGATAAGGACTGACCTTCAGGGGGACTGGCTGTGAGAACTGGCTGTGACTCTAGTGGAGGAGCTGCTGTGCAAAGGGTTAGCACACAGAGTCTGATTCACGTTAATAGGGCTCTGGTGCCTGAGGAGTTTGCCCTTTGGATGTGTCATTTGTGGAGATGATTAGGAGGTACTCTGATATGGGCAGAACCAACACCAAGTATGTTGGTTCTGGGCTTCTTCAAAGGGGCTCTGGTGCAGACCAAGGTCTATACCTGCCTTTGGTCTGCCTGGGGTTGCTAGGTATCAGCTACAAAGTGAATTGCAAATGGCTGACACTTGTGCTTGGCTTGAAGGTGCCTGGGAGAGGCTAAGCTTTAAATTGAGTCTGGCTGCCACTTGTGGCAGGCTTGGGGCCACTTAGCCAGAAATACTAAGCATGCTAAGGCCAAATGCTCCTTGTTTGGGATTTGTGAACCTTTGAGAGACTTTAGGAATGCCTGCAGCATGAGCCAAGGTAGGTAGGTCATTTGTATGGAAAAGCCACTGGAAATGGCTTGGGTAGGCCAGCAAGTGGGGTAGGGTGGGGTCTCAAGGAATCACCATGGTGAACTAAACAGTGTTATTATGGTTGATTCAGACTCAGATATGGTGCCGTCTTGTGCCTATATGGGGGAGGGCTCTCAGCAAAGTAACAATGGTTTCTGCCAGCACTTCTGTCTGTGAGAAAGCTGCCTCTCTAGCTCTCACCCTGAATCCAGACAATTCAGCTTTTCCTCGTATGTCCCTTGAACTCTGTGAGATGCCCAGTGAGCTCCCATACTGGAGCTCAAAGAAAATGAGTCCATCAGCAAGAAAGTACATGTGCAGTCCCTTTAAGAGGAACACCTGGGACTCTAGATACTCTACCTCACTCAACAGCAATCTGCTGGTTTGCATGGCCAGAAGCTTTGGGGACTTCTATTCCCAGCACTGGAGTCCTGGGCTGAGGAACGTAGGGTAGGCCTGGGCCCCTCATCCCTCAGGGTGAACCTTCAATACTGGTGGTATCCCTTATGATTTTTATCCACCACACATGAGTGTGGGACCAGCCCATTCTGCATCTCTGCCCCTCCTACCAGTCTCATATGCCTTCTTCTTTATATCCTCAGTTGTAGGACTTCTCTCAGCTAGACTTCAGGCAGTTCTAAATGATGGTTGCTCTGTAGTTGTAAATCTGTTGTGTTTGTAGGAAAAGGCAATCGCAGCATTTACTTACTCCACTGTCTTGATTGGAAGTCTGAGGCACTCCAATTTTAACAAAAACAGCATGTGATATTTGTTATCACTAGTGCTATATAAATTGTCCTGAAATTATGTACAATTTGAATTCTATAAAATATGAATTGAAAATAAGGAATATCATCATTGGAGAATAAGGGTGGGCAAGAGTTGCCTTATTATTCCAGAAAACTAAAGAGAATAAATGGAAAAAATCAAGGGTTTGTTTTTTTAATTAATAGGAGAATTCAGAAAAGAAATCAGCACAAGATAAATATCCTACTATCAGTAACTTTTCTATTTAAGGTCACAAACAATTAAAAGATCTAATGTAAAACATTTTATTTAAAATAACTAGGAAACCAGAGGGGAGAGGGGAGGGAATTTCAGGGAAAAAGGGAGGGGATTATATGAACAAGTATAAAGGACACATGGACAAAAACTAAGGGGGGTGGTCTGGGATGGGAGTAAAAGACAGAAAACTATACTGAAAAACAATTAAAAAAACAAAAAAATAAAAAATAATAAAAATAAAAATAAAATAAAATAACTAGGAAATATCTTAAAATCTATTTAGCCTATCTAAAGAACAGTGCATTATTTCCTTGATAGATCTAAAAATGAAAGTATTTACTTAATTTATATCGCTGGTATATAAATTGCAAATTATAAATATTTTGAGGTGAATAGTGCTCCTGGATAAGACTGTTAATAAAATACATTCATACACTAATTTATCTATGCAGTCCTCACTCTGCACAGTGCTGTGTTAATTCCATATCTGACAGATCCTTGCTCTGCAGTCTTGTGGAATCAGTTTCAGTTAACTACGCACATTGAGAACTCTCTGTAATTTTAAAGCAATTTTAGTTACAATTCTGATGACATTTTCTTTCTAACCTTGATAACATGATTTTAAAGTTCATCTAAAAGAACATGCAATCATGTATAATAAGTTTGAAATGGCAGAACATGAGAATAAGAATGTGTGATTAGATATGAGAATTAATGATAAACAATTAAAATCCTATGGTCTACAAGGATTGGTAATAAATGTGGTAGAATATTTAGCCCCCAAGTAGGTCCTAGTGTATATACATCTTTAATATTTAAGAGGAACTTGACTGATAGAGAAGTAATAAATTCTTCACTAGATTCTCAGGATGCCATACACACATCATAATTAATTCCAATATACATCAAAGGTTTATATGTGTAGATTAAAACCATTTAGTAAAAGTATAACAATGATCTTAGTCTACTTAACTAATTTTGGATGTTGAGAAAGACTTAGAGCCCATAAAAGCAATAAAAAAGAAAGAAAAACTCAAGTCACTAACAATTATAAAGATCATTCAAGAATCTCATAGTTATTATTAAAAGTGACTTTTAGTGACAAACAGGAGAGGTGTTTGGAACCAATAAATGATGGTCAAAGCAAAAATAACATAGCTGTAGTCAATAATGATGTCTGATAAGCTAAAAAGAACACTCCAATAGAGAAATAGCAAATGTCATCTCAAAAATTCACAGAAAAATGCAAATAAGCATTAAATATGTGAAATACTAAAGAGTCATCAGCAATCAGAGAAATACAAAGTGAGATTATGAAATTTTATTTCATACTGTTAAAAAAATTTTTAAAGGATAATACTCAGTTACTTGGTGTTGGTGATGATGCGTTAGAATGTACTCTGTACTACACCACTGGTGATAATGTAAATCATGACATTTCTAGAGGGTAATTTCATAACAGGTCCTTTAAATTTTTATACCTTTTGATTCAGTGATTTTACTTCTAGAAAATGAACCTAAGAAAATTATCACATATTGGAAGATTTTTGTATGAAAATGTCCATTATTATTCATAATAGTATAAAATCAGAGAAAAATATTTAAATGCTAATTAATAAGAAATAAATTATATCAATATTGGTACATCCATGCAACAGAATAGTCTATATATTATCATTATATTAACAATATTATGTATATTATCATTACATATTAATGCTATGTTTTTACAGAGCCTTTCAGAACACTGGAAAATATTATAAGTATATTGAAACATATACATATTGTACAATGTCAATTTTGGTGAGATTTGGATTATTTTTTATTTTGCCCTTTATACTTTTTATTTGTGGTCCAGTTTTTTTCTAGATAGAGCATGGATTACACTGATCAGAAATTCAATAAGCATGTTCAAAAATAAATGTTTCTTTCAAGGAACAAAGGTACTTATTTTGAGACACTGAGCTTATTTGTGTAATTTAAGAAAGAAATCCTGTTTCTTTAAGTTCCAGTCCTATGTTGGGCTGCCACTGGGAAGTATTGCTGAATTTCCCCCATTAAGCAGTTTCCTAAGGAGAAACCACCTGATCAAGCACTCATTGCACCATTTCTTCAGATTTTTAATTTCAAAACATCTCACTTGGCAGAGGCAGACCAGGGAGGCCTGTCAGCGACTGCTGGTATTTGGCAATGACAATGGAAACACAGGAAGGAACCAAGCTCCAGAGCAAGCCAGCACACTTTAATCAGCTTCTAGTGATGGAAGAGCCAAGATTTACAAGGGCTCCACACCCTTAGGTATAAGCAAAGTGACACTCTTCAGTGTAGCTGCAAGGGTTTATAGCAATGTTATCATTCAGAGAACAGAGACATAAATGCAGAGGGGTTGGAAGAAAAGTACATAATGTTTTCACCCACTAAGCTTAATTTCAATGTTTTGTGCTCCTGGGGCTGCCTTATGAATGACTATAAAACTCCATAGTTTTGAAAATCAGTGGATCGCAAAGAAAATTCCACCTTTGATGACTCTGGTGTAATGGGTTGGTACACGGGTAGCCTTGCCTCATACAGGGGCATGCTCAATTGGCCCTAGCTTTGGGAAAAAGATCTGCAGAAAATGGTAAAGGATGAAAAACTTGTTTTTGCATTTAGCATAAACTAATTTTTTTAAAAAGAAAAAATAAAAGCACAATGCCAAGAATATTCTAAGGAGTCATGCCTATAATTTAGAAGTAGCTCTAGGGGATTTCTAACATCTCTGACCAGTATGTACTATGTGGGGTTGAATGGCATGTGCAGCTTTTGAACTTGACAGCATTACACAGATAATGTTTCCATAACCCCCCCATTTCTGAACCATTTCTTGTTGTATTTTATATTGTATCTACAGCTGTGCTATGTTTAGTGGCCATAAAACCATCCATTTGTGTAATCTCGGGGCAAAAAGCACCACAAAGAGAAGCAATGGGACTGGGAAAATGATCCATCTTCATTTATGCATTTAAAATTTTTCTCACTGTGATAGCCTGGTGAGGTGGATATCTTCTTGTGAAAACCACAGAGAGCCAGCTGCCTCTTCCTAGTCCAACAATCATCAGTAGAGACAATAACATTAAGGATTCATAATCCCACATAGAAGTACACAACATTACCCTAACTAAATTTTCTCCTTTTTCATACCCAAGACTTATTAATACACAGGATAAAAAGCTATGGGAGCTCAAGCTTCCACAGTGTGTGTGATGGATATCATATTCCAGCTGTTCAGTTTGGAAGCCTTTGTCCCAGATTCATCAAGTTCTACTGGAAATAAACAGAATGTAAATATCTCATTCCCACAGTTTGTCTGAGCATGGTTTCTTCATCTCTCCTCTCTTTTATGCCAAAACATCACCCACATTGCAAATGCTCTCAATATCCTCAGTTCTACAGAATTTTATCTCCACTGAGTCTGTTTTGCCACCAAACTGTGATAAATACCTCAAATATTTTAAATTCTTTCCTTGAGAAGATACACTGATTTTACAACAGTTACATAGTCATGCAGTCTCCTTCGCTCATTTCTTTTCCTTCACATGACTTCTCCACCTTTTCTTTAGGACTGTGGTCTTCTTCCTGTCAACGCCCAACCCTTTCTTGACATACATTTCCCAGACTTCGAATACCATGTACCTGTTGATGACACTCACATTTATGTTGCTTTTCCAGACTTCTTCCCCAAGCAACTACAGATTTTGTATTCCACAATTTGACATCTAGATATGTAGATCTACTAGATATCTCAAACTTCACCTGGCTGGAATAGATCAATTCCCACCCCACCCCTTGGAAAAGGAAGTTCCTCAAATCTTCACTAGCACCACAGTAAATGGCTCTGCACCATCTCCTAATTGCTCAGACTTAACACCTGGATGTCACCTTCCATTCCTGATTGCTCACATTTTAAATCTATTCAACCCATCAAAGCTACTTCACAGAGATTTTTCTTGGTGGCTCATTCATTTATTTTTTAAAATTGTCCTTCTGTTACATTGCTTCTCTCTGAAGACTCAGAGTCAGAAGAGATACTCTAGAGGATTGTGGGAATAGAATGTTTTAGGTAATGTGACAGCGTGAGGACCAAGGGCCCTTGGCTCTTCTTAGCATTCTTTTATGCCCTCTGGCTGTGCAGGCAATCTTCCTTACTGCCTGGTCACTGCTTGCACTGCTGAGGTTAGCAGCTGATGTAACTCAAGATATGGCTCTCCGCTTGGTGGAGGAGGCCCAGTGGTCTTACTGATGCTGTTGTGCCCACCAAATTTCTGACAGTGTCTCTATCCCACGCCTGGTCTTGCTGTTTTGCCTTGCAGTTGATGGTGGTGGAACGGCCACAATGGGTCTCCATGGAGGCCCCATGGCAGGATTATTGCCTCTCAACACCTTTGTCTTTCCAGCTTTTCCCATCAGGACAGAAACCTTTCCAGGTCTGCCCTTGTGCTCCCAGGAATAGAAAAATCTCACCGTCCACCACATGCTTTGATCCCTACATTCTTAATGCAAGCTTAAATTTAGGTTGCATATAGGAGGGATGGAGGCTTCTATTCCAGCTTCCATTAGCAGCTTTAACCCATTTCTTCTCTGGAACAAAGATTACAACACAACAATAGACAACTACATGTCATAGAACCTGCCTCTGTTAGTTCTAATGATATACTTCCCACTCCTACCTACCAGTTCCTAAGGAACAAGAAGGGACAAGCTTCAACTTTTTATCCTCTAAATATCTTCCCCTATTCCAAATCTTATCGCAAAACTGAGCTTTATATGAATTGTGTTCTGAAGAGAGAAACTAGCTTATTCATTGTGGAGGCTAAATTAGGAAATGTTTCAAAAATTCTGCACTCTTGTAATTGCATAGCAATAAATAGTTACAAGGTATTTATTATATTATCTAGAGTATAAATTTTAATATTATCAACTAAATTATGATACTGCATTTAAAAGTTTTGGTAGACAACTTGAACTTCTGGAAATATGAGCTATTACAGTATTACATGTACACTTGAGGAGAATTTTTTAGGGGATGTGGAAAATAAACATCAGTTATGATTTTTATGCCAGTATAATACCACTTATGAATGATGATAATACTAATATAATCACTTGTGGTTTTTCTAGTAGTGTTTGTACACTTGAAGTGAGATTGTTCTTGTACAAATAAAACAGATGTTGAATCAGATATATCAAAAGACGCTGGGCACAATGTTTGAAAGTGACATAAGTGGAGATTTCAGAAGGCTTCCTCCAGCCATCATGGCCCAGTAAGATGGGTTTTTAAATAAATGAAGCTATTCAAACTTATCCTTCAAAGCAATGACTGACCTGCCTGCATCAATATCAAATATCACCTAACCAAAAGCACTTTAAGACTGAGTCAAGGAATTGTGATTGGTTTGCGTACGTGGTCAATACCTTAATTCCAATGTTATTTTTTTTTATAGACAGTCAATGTAAAGCCACATCACAACAATGTAGTAATAAAGCAATATTTGTAAAGAATAATTCTCACTGCTTTTATTCTAAACAGCACAACAAAACAATTAAACATCACAGTTTCTAAAATATTTCCCCATCATTTTACTTGAAATCTTTGTGGCTATTTTTAAAGTAGATTTCTTGTAGATAGCATATATTGGATATGTTATGGTTTTTCCCTTTCAGTTTGATGATTACTGAATTTCAATTGGTAATTAGGGTTTTCTGAGCTTCTTGAATCTTACATTTATGTTGTTTACCAAATTGGGGAAGGTTTTAGGCATTATTGATTCTTTTATTCATGCACTAATCTCTCCTCTCTTTTGGGGATTGCAATTTTACACAATTTTTAATCTTTTAATACTGTACTTGAGGCTCTGTTCATATTTTGGTTTCTAATTTCTTTCTCTCTGTCATTCAGATTTTATAATTTCTGTGGAACTATTTTTCAAATGCATTTACTCTTTTCTCTCATCTCAATTCTGTTAATTTAGCCTATAGAGTAAATTTTTATTGAAGATATTGTGTTTTTCAATGAAATTTCCAACTTCTTAAATTTTTTATGGTTTCTACATTTTTGTGAAAAATTCTATCTTTTCATCTATTGCAAAGAGTTCATCTGTATTTCATGAAGGATGATCAAAATAGCTAATTCAAAGTCCTTCCAATATGTGGCTCATAAGGTGTGAATTTATTGATTATATTTTCCTTGTTCTTTGTAGATTGTGTAGTTTTGCATTTTATCCTTGACTTTTTAAAATGTCTCTGAAGAATATGTATTTTTGCTTTCATTTCATCATATCAAGCAGCCAACCCAGTCAAGGTCTATATGCAAGTTCTGTCTCACTTTTGTGTGGTAGTGCTGGTAGCAATTAAACTTCCTCAGATCTTGCAAATACTATTTTGAAATGTGTGCATGTGACATGCAGAGTTTGGTCTAGGATTTGGATTTATATTGCAGTTAATTTCTAAAAGCCTTTGCTCTAGTTCTTTGAAGCTGTTACACACATACACATCTTGGTTCAGAATTATGTTAGTTCATACACAAGATTCCATACACACTACATGCTCTTCATATACTTGTTTCTCTATCCAGAGCCATAGTTTCCCCCCTCCTCAAGGGTTTTAAGTACCCCTTCTGGGTGTTTCATATAAATATAATGAGAGAGTACATGGTGTGTTCATTTTTATTAGTGTTCAACAAATTCTCCAAAGTTATTAGCTTAAATCAATTGCAGTTTCTCTGGGTGAGAAGTCCAGGCTAGTTGGGCCATTTTGATCAGTGTAATGTCAGCTGTGGTCAAGACATCAGCCAGGCTGTACTCCTCTCTGGGACCTGGCTGGAGAAGAATCCATTTCCACACCCATTCGGGTTTCTGGCAGTCAGTGCAGGACTACCTTCATTTCCTTAGGTTCTTGATATCTGGCCTCCTTCATAGGTGGTTCAAAACATATTTCTTCAAGGACAATAAGAGAATCTCTACCACCTTGAATCTCTCCTTCATAAAAGGCTGAGACTCACTCTAAAAATCTAATCCATATGACAGAACAATACTTGACTTTGGGTGGTGGACACACAATGCCATATATAGGTGATGTATTATAGAATTGTATATGTGAAACCTTTATAACTTTATTAATCAATGTAACCCCAATACATTTAATAGAACATAAAAAATGTCATCTGAGAATAATTTTTTAAACGTAGTATTTGAAATGATAATGATTAGACATAGGCCGTATCCACCTGTGCCAAGATGTTCAAAAGACACAGTATGCTTGCTGGATGCCACAGATAAAACCTTAAAAGTACTTAGATTAGTATGGATTCATGGAATTAACAATAAGAACAATGATGAAAATTTAAAAATTGAGAATCCTCCCAAAATACATTTATAAAATGAATAAATAAATAAATAAATAAATGACCCAATTAGGTCAGGACCACCCTCCAAAATCTCCCTTTTGGTTAATTCAGAATTATGTGATTTGGAACCTAGGCATATCTGCATAATCCCTTTACCTTTACTATCACCAGGTGATGAACATTTTAATTATTTCTAATTTTTGGTCTTGTGAACAACAGAGCTATAAAGATTACTGTATTCATCTGTTCTTATGTTTTTAGGTAGACATCCAGAATGATTCTCCCAGTTGTATGATAAATTTAAAGAGAAGCATAGTGTGTCCCACTTTCCTATCCCGGCTCCATTCTTACTAGCTGTGTGGTCTTGAGCAAGTAATCTAACTTCTCTGAACTTCAGGATCCTCATCCGTGATGGTACTTCTCTAACAGTATGACCCTGAGAACCGAATAATCCATGTGAAGCACTTGGGCACAGCTTGACACAGAACAAATACTCCTTGTCAGCTCCCACTAATACTTATTCTGACCACCTAGTAGGCATTCGATAAATAGTCACCCATTGGCCAACAGGGAGAAGACAGTTTTGCTGGATAAACTGCCCTCCCTGTATGTAAAGCTTCCGATATCTGTGTTCTGCACAGCAAACGTTTGGATCTCTTCTTTCATTTCTTAGTCACGTGCCCTGTGATTTGGGTTAACTTTATAACTGATCCTTTGAGAGGTTTTTGACAAATATCTAACACCTACAGATTCCTTAGTAAACATTACATATTTTTAACTTTCCAAATAAAAATGCAAATAATGAGAATATACAGGCTTTACATTTCTGTAGTAACTTTTATGAAAGGAAGTTTACACACTTATAATCTTATTCCCACATGTGACTTTTAATATTCTGATTTATAACGTCAAATAAACCCTGAGTTTTTTTTTTTGCTATTTTATTTTTTTAACTACAGGCTGGTGGTCTGTCTGGGATAAATTTTATGTGTGAGGAAAAAATAAAACTTTATTTGCTGCTTGCAGACTAAATAATTCTTTTAAGGATGAAAGTTTATTGATGTTATAAGCAACATAATGCCTCTTGGGGCATGAGGGATGACCTGGCTAAAAGCACCACCCCACTTCCCCTCCTCTCTTTCTTCACATTCTTTTAATTAAGAATCCTGCTGATTAAAGTTCATTAGCAGACACATTTTCTATTCTTGGAAAAATAAGGTTATTTTCAGACATCTAACAGGCTTAATGTATCATGTTAAATATTAGTGCTTCCTCTCTCTTATGTTGCACTTTTCAGGAGGCATATTAAAACTTTTCATTTTTTCACATTGTCCCCTTACTATGATCTAACAGCATGGTAACCTCCCTCTGTTTCCTAGTAATATAAGTATATAAACCTTATCATAGAAATATCATAATTCTATAGATAGTATCATTATATCACTGAGTTTGTTATGGGATAATTCTATTCTCAGAAAAAGAAGGCTTGAATTTCTCCCTGAGTTTGGATCATTCATCCTACCAGTCAACATAGGTTTGCAAATCACCTGGGGAAAGACTGTCTCAGACCAGAAAATGAACTCAATAAACATCCTAGTCTGCCAACATCAAGGACCCCGGGAGATCATTTTCTATTTCATTTTGGCTGTAAAGAGTTTCCTCTGTTTAGCAGCAAACTGAGAGTTAAAAAGCAGCAAGGAAGTAGGAAGTTCCTAAAAATTTATGTGTTCATCAGAATAAAGGTGTGGTAGCTGTGACTCTGAAGTGAGGTTTAATAGGTCAGGGTCTTCCCACCTAGCAAATTAGCCATAGTAGTAGGGTCATAAAGTACTTGGTAAGCTCAAAGCCTTTCATATTTTCATCTTGTTTCTCCATTGTTCTAAGTATTTAACCAATTATTTTTGTAAGTTAAGAGCTGCTAGAGCTGTGTTGAAATACCCAAGACGAAGAAAGCTCATCTAGACATCTGTTGCTTTGAACATGGGAGGAAGGCACCTCCACATTTCAGCCTTTGGTAGCAGCTGTCTCTCCTGTGAGAATCCCCAGAGGACGATCACATTAGGAAGGACATTTCTGGTGTCACCTACTCAAACACTGTCTATCTCTGGGGGTAATCATTTCAATGGTAAGACCTCTAAAGTTTTTTTTGTGTGTGTGCATGTGTAATTTTTAAGAAGTAAACAATCTCTCTCATACTGTGAGACCAAACTAACGTGGTCCCTAATGCTTCTTCAACTTCTACAAAACTGACATTATTACATTAATAATTGCCTTAAATTGTTTTCTATTTTTAAAATGTTTATAGTTTCTAGCTATTTTACTAGAATAATAGATTCTTTGAAGTTAAGAGTGTGACATAAAATTTGCTATTTTCTCATGAAGATTATAATATACATATTCAACATTTTTAATGGGTAAATCGTAACTTAGATTTTTAAAAATTGTTTTAATGCTTAATTTAACAGTTTAAATTTAATAAATGGTATCACAGTCAACAAAGTAGTAAACTCTTTTATGTAATATACCTTAATGTTATATCATGTATTATTATACAATTCCAATAGCTGTGGAGGAGAGTGCTAGAGAAGAAAACCTGGTTCATTCCAGGCTTTGACACTTACTGGAAATTTGTCCAAGTCTTAGAGCCTCTTTGAAGTCTTTGTTTAATTATTAAGTAGAAAAATAAAATTTCCTTATTGAATTATAGTATTTCATGGAAATTATATATGTAAAAGTGCTTTATTAAATTATACACAGAGGGAGTAGTAGCCACATCATTGTATTAATAATTACATCAGGAACTAAAAAGATTTTTATAAGGTTAGCTAGAGATGTTCTTTAATAGAAGGAGATAAAAGCATTGCAAGTTAAATACTAAACTTTATAAAAGGAAATGATATAGAACATCCTATATGTATTTATACTATAAACTGGAAATACTCACAGTCACACTCAACAATAGCAAATGGCTTAAAGAATAAATCCAAATGAGGTCCCCCATTACAAATTTCAAATTACAAAGATAAAAGGAAATACAGCTGTGATTTATCTAGAAATAAGCAAGAAAGCTAATGATAAAAGTGAAAAGGCAAAACAGTCAAGCAAGAACCCTTTAAACTACAAATGAAAGTGCCCCTGCTCCTCCAATGGGCCAATTCTATTTTCACACTATATTAGGCGTCCAAGCTGTTGCTCGAAATTTAGTGATATGCAGATCTTAAAAAAGAGTCATCTGTGCCCGCTATGAAACTTCCTTTCTTACGCTAAAACTGAATCTTGAAAGCAGTCTGATATGTTTCAAGTCTGGCTGTTTTACATGCAAAAGAACAAGTATTCTTTCCAAGACATGGCTTCCAAATATCCCAGCAATTGAAACCCTCAGTATTCTTTTACTTAACCTGCACACTGCTTCAAACACTGTTGTTTATAAAGCAATAATAGAAATAACAAGTCTATAAACCTGTGCATAACAGCAGGGGTTTTGAGTTCCCAGGTCTTCAGTCCTGTAGTTTATGTGGTGATTTATATCTAGTGGAATTAAAGAAACA